>NW_019059694.1:1146086-1180553 GCF_000696155.1 Zootermopsis nevadensis | reverse complement strand
GTTTCACTGTATAATATTTTCTATGTCCAAATAAAATACTCGAATACTCACCCTAGCTCGCATGTGCCCTCGGGGACTGGTAAATTCAGGGAAAACATACTGACATAGCATATCGTCCATTTGTTCTTTGTAGAACTTTTTCTTCAACAAAACATCTGCCAAGGTACCAACCTACAATGTATGATTCAATAAAACATTTGAAATTATGCTTGCAGAAATCATTAATCATGTCAGACGGAATAGAGCAATTAACTTACAAAAATATATTAGCCTTGGTGTGCTTGAAAGTAACAGTAGAAATAAAGACAAGGGAAAATTGCTCATTATGAGTCACTTCATATCAGAGGCAGTCAGCAACCTTGATTCACAACATTATCATAAACTACAATTACAAATGATTATGGAATACTGGAAAGGTGTACTACAAACTAGAGTACACAAATATCTGAAGTGTATTCCTTGTGATACTGAATTCTTTTGGTGTTTATGTACCATTCAAACAAATCTACTATTGCAGATATAAATTTAGTTTCCCACCAACAGCAATCATCCTCCATCAAAGCTGAACCAGAAGTAAACAAATTAGCTAGTATACCTAAAACATCAGTCACTCTGGTACCGGATTTATAAATGTAGTGAGGACTCTTTGAAGGATCCTAACAAGCTTAGGGGTAAACAATGGACCTACCTGTGGCCAAGTGCCTGGGGTGACTGACATTGTCTCCAAAGTTTAATACCACTACTTAAAACACAAAGCAACTGGAAATAATGATGGAACTGATCTAACTTTTTAACAATAACCAACATATACAAATTACTGCTGAAAAACTATTCATACTACACAGCACAATTTATTACCTTTTCCTGTGACTTATATACTATACTACTAATCTATTACTAAAGATACAAATCTAAGGTCCTGCACACAGCATTTCTGTTGGTTGTAGGGAATATTGGAACTCATCACTTTTGATGTATATTCATTCCTATTTAAAATAACATAACCACTCAAGAATGCAATTATTGTTGCATCTTCAAATAGCATTTGCATAAACAGCCAAGTTTTGATTGCTGTCTTTCCAATCTGAAATAACATAATGCATATGCATTGTCCTGTACTCTTTGACATTATTGCAACATATGACAGCCTGATTTTAAACAATGACCATGAAGGACAGAAGCAATGCAATGAGCTGAAAACACTCCTCAGATACACAGGGACATGTGAGGGCAGCTGTACTCTATGCAATATAACTTGTCTGAGATAAGAATTAAGTCTTGATATGTTTTTATTAGACATATATATTTTATATAAAGTAAACATTTTTTGCATGTAGAAGGTTTTAACAAAAATAATAAGCTTGATTTGAGCTTCATATAAAGGAGGTTTATATTAGACTGATTAAACAAAAATTAAGTTCACAGAAGTTTTAGCATAGACTCCTAAATACCACATCTGACTGAAATTCATTACTTTGGAATTATATGCGGTTAGATAGATGACTGTGTTAATTCATGTAAAGAACACAGAAATAACTGAGAGTTGCTATTTTTCTGTTTGTTACAGTTCCAAAATCTATGTATCATAAAGGAACAACAAGTCACCCATTTTTGCAGGACTTACATTTACAGACAACTACAATAATAATTACTCTCACCATATGCAAAGCACCATCCTTCTGTCTAGGATCTGCATTTGGTGATGTTAAAACCTGCATTATGAAATGCATTGTTTTCTGTAACATGTCTTTTCTTTTCTTACATGAAGAGTGGAGCAGTGTCTGTGCTGCTGTTATAGGTGATACAAAGTCTTCAAATATGTCTGTAACAGTGAACACCAAATTAGTTACAGACATAATATTACAGTATTCAAGTTGTTAATGGAATTACTACATAGAGCTGTACTATATACAGCGTCAATACAAAATTTAGATATTGTAAGGGTTATACAGAAATGTGAAGAATGACCATCATTAAAAAAACAACCTTTAAGAAATGTTAGGATAAGAATACTGTCTATAAACACTGAAGTCTACTGAAAATAATTATCAAATCTGAGTTTCCTGATATTCCAAAAGAAAAATCAGCACAATCAGTTTATTACTTCACATGATAAGTGTTAATTTTTCTTTCTGACAATCCTCTGTGAGTGTGTGTAACAATCTGATGAAAGTAGGTAATGTACATAGAAATACACAGGACATGTTCTTACCAAATTTTACTCGTATGTATTCATATGGGTCAGTGTTCCATAGTTCCTCATCAGCCTGTGAGTATGACAGAATTGGGAACAGAACATCCTGAACAATGGCAAACATATGTGGCTTCAGGAACTTCCAGGAGAAGGCATGGTTAACTCTGAAAGTAATCAAAACATAAATAAAATTACAACAACTTTAATTCAAATGACATATGGAATAGGGAAGTACTTACAGAGGTAAACCACAGTGAAATCTTCATAGTAGTTGAGAGAAATTATTAATAAGACTATCATAAAACACACTATAGTAACAAGCTGACAATTAACTCCAATTAAATTCATGTCACTGAAATAAGCATTTTCCCACAAACTTACACAACTTTCTGCTTCCAGTCTCTTCAGTTCTTCTGTCTTCCAAATATATCATATTTCTGTTAAATACCATGAAAAAACAAGTGTAGGAAAAAAACTCAGTACTACTTTCTTTCCTTTAAAGGTTTAAGCAACCCGCTCAATTGACATCATCTCTGAGATGTGGATGCCTGGCCCATCCACACAGCTAACAAGTCTCGGATGGCCTTACTATTGATTTCTTTTGTAACAGTCACAGAACTGACATAAATGTTGACATAGTGAATGATAAAGATTACGCACAACGTAAAAGTGTTTTGCAAGAAGAACGTAACAGTGACATGTGAAAAGATGCCTGTTGTGTCCAACTCTGAACATGTGGTTATGATAGTGCTGATTCTTCATATAGAGAAACAAAAAATATTAAACTTACACTTAAACATATTAAATTGCATACCCTTGATTTATGTAATTGATTGTTTGTTGAATAACACGTGGTGACACGTATATTTTTCTTCTATACTGATCCAGTATTTTCAGTAAAACTTCTAAAATTCCTGCAGAAAACGTCTTCAAGTACCATTCCGCAAATTCCTTATATTCTTTGGTGACATGTCCTGGGCTACCATATCTAAAAGTGAAGATAGAATACCTTATGAATTAAATTAGTAACAAATAAAAGTAAACACATTAAAATATTTTAGCATCTAAATGAAAGCACAATGCATTGCTATACTCATGCATTCAGATCAAACATACTGTATTTTCTTTCTGAATGAAGTGAACTCTCATTACAATGGACTTCTAGCCTTTATTCACCTGTGTAAGAGAAACTGACCTTTCAAACATTCTATGGAGGATATGAAGTGCCCACTTCTTGCATTTCCACCATGGTAAATCTACTCTGTCTTCTTCATCTACCACATTGGTTTGCTCTGGAACTGGTCTGTCTGCCACAGCACGCACAATTTCCATCCACTGAGAGAATACCTCTCGAGATATCAAGTCCAATGGGAGTGAGTACTGCAATAAAGTGTTATGCAATCACAGAATTAGTACATGTAAGGACCTGTCAAAATCAACAAATCATCAGAATTAATTAAAGCAGTATGTATGGTCTTGTACAACAATGTCCATCAGACTGATTTTTATATACATATGCAAGCATGTGCAACCACACATGTGCATACGTACACAAACACACACACACACACTTTATGAGTCTGTCAAAAGTTCCTAAAGGCAGGTTTATATTCTACTGAAAATGTAATCTCAATGTTTGACCCTTTCAAAACAAAAGTATGTTCCATAAAAAATTGTAAATGTGACCTTATTGTTAGTTACATACAGTTTATGTTTATCCCATAGATCCTTATTTGGGCTAAACCAAAGAATGTGGAACATGTCATAATACAAACACAGAATTTATTTCACATATGGATATAAATAAAGCAGAAGCATTTTCAACAGAGATAAACTCATCTACGGAGTAGCGGTGAGTTAAGAGGTAATATTTTAATGCAGATGAGGTTAGTATTTGGCATATGAAGGTCATATTTACAGCTTGTGTTTAAATTGTGTACGTCTGTATTTCTTTGAAATTTGTCCAAGTTTTCCACAATAAATGACAGTAAACAGAGTAACCATAACCATATGAATTTTCATAAGCCTAGCTGTAACAGTTAGTAAGTTAAAAAACTGCATGGTAAACTGGCAACACTGTCTTGTAGGAATACCTGTGTCAATGCAAAATATATTTTGAGTATTTGTTTCTGGAGTAAAACTGATTGTTCCGACTGATCTGGAAGTAGGCGAACACACAGCTGATACATCATAGGGAAAAGAAGATTCATTGCTTCATTCAGTGGACCACGTTCCTCTGGTTTCTTGTACCTGTAAGAAAATCAAATTACATTAGAATTCAAGGTAAAGCTTCAAATTATACTTTGTCTACCAGAGAATGTAAATAATTTAATTACATATAAATTAAACCAAATAACTTACTTCTATGTATCAGTTCACTTTCTCACACATTATCATGTTTATTTACGATGATAATATAATGATATGATGTGTATCAAAAATGTTTGTACAATGCTTTGCTATTATAATAACAAACTAAAATACATCATGGGAAAACGAGTCATAAAAGGTTGTGGTCATGATTTCCAAATTCTATTGTGTGCATAAATACAGATTCCTCTGTCAGTACCATTAACACAGCATTTATGTTACATCAATGTCACAGATACCAATCTTCATGCCTTAATATGAAGATAACTATTTGAAAAAATGTGTCTTACAAACTAGCATGTCACAATCACTAACTCCATAGAACAGAGACCTTATTGAGAAGATAACAGATGTTATACTCATCATGAAATCCACCTGCTATGGAACCTAAATGTCCATTATTACAATCATAAGAGCCACTGGTCCCCATCCTAGGCAAGATGAATTGTATTTCTTTTAAAACAAATTTAACTTAATATACACGAATCCCTAATTATGGGGTAATGTTCCTATTAGATGAAATGGATAATGTATAATGTCACCAATATTTTCAGCCCACATTTTGTATGTCAATCATGAGGCAATACATGCAGAAGAATCTGATCAAACTCTAATATGTGGCTATTACAAGCAGATAACATGACTCCATTTATATAATAAAAAAAACTTTTTTTATGTACTCAAACTGCAACATAAACTGAACCATACTTAACACTAAGTCAACAACTGTTGTTACTAACAATTTTCTACTGTGACACTGATCATAATGGGTTTTTACCACATGTACTACTAAAATATAAGTATGAGGGCTTAAAAAAAATTGAGAAGTAACAAAGGCACGTATTCACATACAAGGGCAGCCAAATGCAAGTTCACAGGTAGAAGCATAAGCATTAAGTATATCAACCAACAGACAGTCTTGTACACCAGTGTGACACATTTATAAGTAAATAAAATTATCATAACACAGCCTTATAAACAATCCTTCACATGATGTGATTCCATCTTCTTATTCTGTGTAAAAACTTACTCAAAATTCTTCACTAGTTGATACAAGCACATTAGTGCTCCTGTCCAACCAGCTGCATCTGGATTCTGTAAATAAATGCTGATCTTATCTACAATTTGTGTCCAACGTCCAGGAAAGTCGTGTTTTACTATATTGCTCACGCATATACCAAGCTGAACTCTGAAAAGAAGAAGAAATTCATTTAATACAATTAGGAAAGTGAGATGCAACTGTAACAGAAGTGGTTTCACATTATGGCACATTCAATGGCAGTCTGCATGACATATTAAATCGAGTTTTTTTTTAAGGTTTGACAACGATGCTCTATGATACTTTCATGTTCATACTCCAAATTTCAATTATTGTAATATACTATAACATTCAAACTTCCCCAAAAGTAATACTTACAAAAACTTAAATAATTTAACTGTGAAGACCTAAAAATGACTTATAACCCCACTGACAAACATATTGCATCCAGAATTGCAAGTAATATATGTAACCGTTTCTTGAAAACAGTCAAACTAATTTGCTTTGCCAGTAAGGTATTAAAAAGTGTGAACAATCTGTCTTATGTACCTGTCTGATACATATTCTGCAGATGTAACAATCATCCAAAATGTCTTGTATATTGTAGGCACATCACACTCCAACTTCAAATGTAATTTAATGATAATTCATTAATGAGCCCTGTATTTCCCAAGAAAATCTAGTCATCTGACTTACAATGACATGCAGGTCCCAATGCTTTGGAAGAACCAAACATCTCGTCTTTAAGGCAGAAATGACAAGGACTGGAGGGTAGAGGTGCATTTATATTGATAATAGGATGACATCAGAATAAAAGGAGAAGGAATAAAAAAAAAAAAAAAGGAAAACAAAAACATTTTTATATTTTTATGAACACTAGGAAAATAGTCTAAATGAAGGGAAAACAGATACAGGCCTCAAGACCAACAAGGGGTGACAATACCTTCACTGGCCTGCAATAACTTTCTCTGTTCCTTTAATGCATGCATTACATGCTTCTGCAACTTCTCTGAGAAGCCACCTTTGTGGCAACAGAGTAGCTTGATGTCAATGTCTTCCCTTGTAATGTGGCCCATGTGTCTCCTGGAAGGTCTCTTACATCAATATTACTAAAATGAGTTGGTTCTGACAAAAGTGGACTGCTTTCCACCAAACTAACGTTTCTCTAGTGGACATAACTAATACGTCATGTCAACCTCCAACAAATAAATAGGACAATCTAAATTATCTACTCATTTAATGTTATCTTCTACAATACTACTATAAACTAGGGAGAAACAAAGGTAACACTAGTGACATCAGCAGATGGGTCTCTGCCTTTCTTCCTTTTAAGAAACAGAATAATGTTACTCCAAATGAAAACCTGGTTTTAAAATAATCATCTAATTTTAAGAGGTATTCCTTCTACCTGACAAGATCTGGTGCATGAACAACGGCATCTACTATGGCATCACGGATCATAGCTCGGTCTTGTTCGTGAATACTAAATGGTAAAGGCTGACCAGGTTCCACCTCTCGGTCTGCCCAATGCTGTGTTACTAGATTCTTCAGGTAGATTACACCTTGTTTTTAAACAAATAAAGAGCACATTCATTCTAAGAGGCAGTATGAAATATCCTGATGTGGTAAAGACAGAGATAGAGAACATAGCTTAAGCAGTAAATGATGTTTTATATATGCTGAAAGTTACAAACATCACCATATCTTCAGCAGTGCAATATACTGCCCACCTTTTATGAACCCATATGTTTGTAAGCTGACTTCTTACCAGTCTTATGATACATAAAGTACTCATTATACAGTGCCACAGAGGTAAATAATACAGCAATGGTCTTATAAGTTATTTCTTCCCTTCAGGCTTTCTAACCAAAATTTTGTAAGCATTTCTCACCTGCCCCCATGCACACTACATGCCCCATCCATCTCATCCTCATTGATTTGACCATCATAAATAATACCTACTTAAGAATACAAATTATAGAGGCCCTCATTATGCAAATTTCTCAAGATCAACCATCTGATGTCCAAATAATCTCCTAAGCACCCTGTTCTCAAAAACCCTAAATCTGGGTTCACCTCTTAATGTGAAAGATTAAGTCAACAACAACAGCTAAAATTACAGTTATGTATATTTCAATGTTTACATTTTTAGATAGCAAATAGGAAGATAACATATTCTGAAATGGAAGACAACACTTCCATCTACTATTAATTTCTTCATGAGCTCAGTTTTTCTGTTATTTGTAACTGCCATTCCCAAATATCTAAACTTTGCCACAAAGGATTTATTAGCTACCTACATATAATGAATCTATCCTGCAGTTTGGTGTCAACAACAAGAACATACACTTAATTTTCTCTGCATTTAATACTAGAGCAACTTCCTTACTAGCACCTAACAGAACTATGTTGTTCTTTATGTTTTCACCCAATAAACAGACCATAGACCAGATGCTGAATTGTTCCATTCAATTTTAATCCCTCCATTTCTCACATCTTCCCGATGGTATATCCTAAAGCAAAGATAAAAAATAATGCAGATTAAGCCATATGATTTGTTTCAGGCAACTCTGAACAGGAAATGTTTACCTGTTATACTTTAATATGGGTTTCATTTAAATACATTTTAATTAGCATCAGCTTCATACATATATAAAATTCAATGAGAAATGACAAACACACAAAATGAGTACAGATGCACTGTGGGTGGGAAGGTTGGCACATTGCTATTATGGCCCTGTTTTAAAATGCTGACTCACACTTACCTTAACCTCAACAAATTCATTTTAAAAGGAATTAATGTTTTCTAAATGACAATACATTGTGGCATTTCCTTCCCTGTCACCCTGTACCTTACCTACTTTCCTTCGTGTCAACCTGTTCCCAACCTTCATTATTTTCCCCATAAGAGTGCACCCTGGTGTTCTGTTGTTTTCTTAAGTTATACAGGGACCAGTGTGAGTCAATCTCTGCCTGGTGGTAGCAAGCTTCACGTCGCTTGCATTTATTTCGGACCAAACTGGGTTTTTTTTTTCTGGATTGGAAACTGGGGTAGGGAACCAACACAGGTCCTTGGTGCTGGATGGTGTTTCATCCTTTGTTTAACTGTTTGTATTTATCTATATACACATATACTTCCACATAACTCATAGTGTGTGAATAAACAATTCTGTTATAAAGGATACTGGGTACTAAATACATGTTAATGTACCTGGAAAGACTATGCCAATTGAAGAGGTATACATAAGCATTTCATCTCATCAAGAATGAATTCACAATTATATAACTTAAAGGTTAACCCCCTTATATTAAAAGTTCAACTTACCAGCCTGTCTCACAGGCATGTCAACATCAGACAGCATAACAACTTGCAACAGGGAAGGTACAAAACCAATAATTTTGTGAATCTGAAAAGTACCACATTAAAACATAACACACAGTTAAGACCACATTATTGTGAAAAAATATGATGGTAGAATAAACAAATGTGACAATTGGTCAAGTTCTGCATTTGTAAATATTATTATTCAAACAAATAATCTATATGTGAATTTTCTAATATACAGATACTGAACAAAGTGTTTACAAAACCATACAAATGTATCTTTGTACTTAATTAAGCACACCAAATGTACAGTTCCTGGCATTTTAATATCAGCATCAGATGGAAGTGACTGGCCAGCTTCACACCCCAACTGCTTCACCTCTGTGGAAAGTGGGTATCGACTGGGTGGACAGAGCTAGAATGAATGCTCTGAAGCAGACATAAATCCCTGTACCTGCCAGGAGTCAAACCATGGTCATCCATAATGCAGCCTACGTGGTCCATCATAGCTCAAAAAAATTGTGAAATTTTGGCTATTTTAAAATGTGCTACATAACTAAAAACAAGTTTCGTATATGAATTAGGCACTAAAATTTAAAATTATTCTGCAGAAGTGTGCCACAGGCTAAAAAAATTAGTGTGCAAGACACTGTGGATGAAAGTCCATTTATAATGTTGCGATTCACGGGTACTATAACCCGGGTGATTCTTCTAAAGTTAATATTGTAAAAATTGCGATGAATATTTTCACGAGTTTTGGAATTGTCTTGGGTATCATCCATACGTTCATTCATGGCGAAGGTCATTAGAGCCACATGTCTTAGTACATACCTGACTAAGTTGTTCTTCCGCTTGCTGTCGTTGATTCGGATCGATTGTGGCACGCAAAACATCTGTCAACTTTCGAGTATCCATTTTCCAAGAATTTTAGAGTTTATAAATAAAATGTGAACTAAATACTGAAAACAATTTGGATAGTTTAACCCGGCACATTCACTCCAATGACATGTTGTACAGTCACGTGATTCATCGACATAACATGGCGGGCTTTAAAATGTGGCAAAATACTGCATGACTAATCGATCAATATATCCCTTCACAAAGAAATGTAAAGCATACTTATTATTGAACACGTACATTTAGTCTACTTAATTTCACTTACTAATGGATCAACGACAATTCTTTCAATACATATTGTTAATTAATTTCATAACAGTTTGATTCCATGTAGACTACATACGCCAAGAATCATAGCCTTGTTGATGATGCCAAACTCTGTAATAAGACCTGTAGGACTTTTTATAACTATTTCGGCATGCGTAGATAAGGACTTTAATTGCTGGATATAGAAAGTATGTTTTCTGGTCGTTGTTTTAAAATGTCAAACATCGAATACAAGTGATTACAATTATGACTGTAATTTATAACGGAAGGAAATATGCATTTGCCTTTGCGATTACCACACTATTCACTCGTAGGTGTAGCTTCTGTACCACTAATGTAAGCACTGACTCAGGAAACTTTATTTTACGCAAGGTTAAGCCTTCCAGTTCTCAAATTGCTAGATATACAAACGAAGCAATATTTAAGAATAAAACGCGGTAAGTGTGCGTTAATTCGTTTCCAGTAACTTAATCTGACCACAACCTGCTCGTCGTGTGGTTTTATCTCTATTTATTTTTAGTTTATCTTGGCAAGATGTTACGTTTATTAATTTTTCAGAATTTGTCGGACGTTAGAATGGATAATATGAATTATTACACGAAATTCACTTGCAGTTTCCTGCGTGATTATGTTCTCAGGTCACATTGGAAGGCCGTTGTTGGACTAGAAGTTCATGCTCAGATTACATCAACATCCAAACTGTTTTCTGGAGCTGGGACAGAGTTTGGTGCCCCAGTGAATACAAATGTATCACTATTTGATGCTGCCATCCCTGGCACTCTTCCTGTAAGGACATTTTATTTTTGAACATTCATCCAAACAACGTTTTGAAGGACTAGTTGCCTCCATCTTCAGGCTACCAAGGAGATGGAGGCAGCATGTTCCTCAGAAACATTCATAACACCTACAAGACTACATGGGGTCAAAATCCATATGACCACAGTCAGTGTGTCCCTGTCTGTCCATCCATTATCTACTAACATCTGTGGTAGTAATATCTCTCTAATCCATTTTATGAAATTTGTAAGTTAGGAAATTTTAATGAATATAAATACAAACCTGTAAGGATATTTTAAGTGAAGCAGAAAAGAGAGCTGCTGATTTTTGAAGATATAAGTGGCTTAATACATATTTGTGCTTCCTATGATGTATCCACTTTTTTTCCCCTCCATCATATAAAGTTTCTTACAGAGGCTTTGTAGTATGTTACAAAAACAGTTTCCTCTACCTGCTGCAGCTTCACCAGCTGTTGTATCACAGTTCCCCCCTACTTGACATTGCTCCCCCTCCCATGATGAGGAAAGCAAAAAGTTTTTCACACAGAAATTAAGACTGCTTAATGTGGCAGATATTTTAAAACTTGCATATAGAATGGGAAGGCTCAGTCAGCAGAAGGACTAGCTCTTGGCACTGTGACAAGTTTGATTCCAAACAGGGTAGGAATGTTTCTTCATCACCACCCCAAACCATCTCTGCCTCCCATTGCCTCCGATCCTATCAATGTTTTTCATAGGCTAAATTTTATAATTTATAGCAGGTAATGTAATGCATTTCAGACCTGATCCCAACTGGCCTGGAGGCAGATTGATTTCAAAGCTTCTTTATACTCTCACAGTTTATGTTGTACTCATCATATCTTTATTCTGTATTTTCAAGTTTGCAAGCCATTACATGTTCCTTGTTTTGTAATTCTTAATCCCAGGTTCTTTAACTGGTGTTTACTATGAGGGCTGTTCAATAAAGACTGAGAATTATCTTTTTAAAAAATACCTTCTTCATTCTGAATCATTGCATTCCTTTTCAAAATAGGCTCCCATGAACTGAATACACTTATCTTATCATATTTGCCACTCATCAATTACATGGTTGAAGCCATTTTTGAACATCACCTTTAAAATTGCCTCCACAACTTTGGTTATAGCATCTGTGGTCTGGAAGTGCCGTCCTTGAAATTTCCTCTTTATGTGTGGAAACAAAAAATTAAAAGTCAGAAGGCACTAAATCGTCTGTAGGGAGGGTACAGGATACACTGAATTCATTTATTGTCAAAAATTGAATGACAGTGTTTGCAATATGTGGTCTGGCATTATCATGACGAAGCATCCAGTGTCTAATTAACTGTGTGTTTTCTTCTGATGTGGTTCATGATGATTTTGAGAGCTGAACAGTAGTAAGCTCCAGTGACAGTTGTTTTAGGTGGTATTATGTGGGTGTAAATCATTCCATGACAAAGAACACTGTCACCATAACTTTGAGACATGAGCATTTTTTTAAGATATTGTAAGTGCGTCATATTGTGATTTATTAAATATTAAAAATATATTAAAATTGGCCGTCAATCACAATGTAAGATAATTAAAAGATTAAAATATCGAGTACTCGATAAGGAACGTAAAATGATATTTTAATCTTTTAATTATCTTACATTGTGATTGACGGCCAATTTTAATATATTTTTAAGAGCATTTTTTTGTTGTAGTAAGCTTGAAGAGACCTCCTGGGTGCTTTGCTGGTTCCTGTCAGGATCATGCAGCTAACGCAGATTTCATCACCTGCTACAACATTTTGTAACCACTTGTTTCTCTGTTCTGCAATGCAAGATTTTCATAGCTGGAGGACTTCAGTGTGGTTTGTTTATTGCTCAGGTGTCAGAAGTCGAGGAATCCATCTCTCTCACACGAATTCAGGACATGATCAAATGATCTTTCATGATAGTGTGTACACTCCCTACAGATATTCTGAGCATATCAGACAGCTCTCTAATGGTAACTCATCAATCTTCATACACTATAACAAGTGGTGTTCACAGTTACATTGTTGATTGCAGTTGAAGGAGCTCCCAGCCCACCCAGTTTCTTGAACAACTGACCTTTGAATTCTTGGAACCATCAAAGTGCTGTTGAGGCAAAACCTCATCCCTATAAGCAGCTATTAATAAATTGTGTGCTTCACTTGCAGTTTTTTTAAGTGGTAACAATTTAAGTGAAGCATGTTGTTTTGCTTTAACATCCATTATGACAGATGTGTGACTTCGGAGACAAGACAGGTGTAGCTTGTAATCAACTAAACACGCAGCATCTTGTAACTGCAGATGCTGACTCATACCTGTCAGTGCTACCACCCACCATAAATGGACATTCCCTCAAGACTTACAAAAACTTTATAAAAAGTAATTCTCAGTCTTTATTAAACAGCCCTCCTATATTACATAATTGGGTGCCAACATTTATTCTGCAGGTGCTGAATAGAAGATGTGTTGAGGCTGGAGTATTAACAGCTTTAGCTCTTTCATGCAGAGTGAATCCTGTTTCTGTCTTTGACCGAAAACATTATTTCTACGCTGATCTTCCTGTATGTATTTATACAAAAATTATTTTCATAAGTGCAAGTAAATCATTATTTATTTAATGTTTGTATGCTTTGCTTGTGTTTCATCACTAATTGTTATGTATTCTTTGGACAAAGTACATAAAATAAATGGAGGCTGTGTCTGTCCATCTTTATGTTTCATCTGAAATAACAAATTCTGTTGAAATTTTGGTTCCTACTTTTTGTGGAGCTCAGATCAAACTTTATTGAGGTTCTCAAAATGACACATTGCACAACAAAATTTATACATGACATAAATAATAATAAATCTCATTATAATCTACAATATTTATTTTAATCATTTGTGGAAATTCCATGAAAGTCAATATCTGACTATATAGTGAACACCTTTCCAATCTTGTTTATGTTTTTTCATGGATTTTGTTGTTGTTGTTGACTTTCATTATGCTATAGTTTTCACTGTGATGTGTCTGTTTCCCTTCATTTACTTAGTGTAGTCAGTGAAGATAATAAAGTCTAGTGAAAGTAACACAGCTCTAAACCACTAGAAAAGAAAAATAGGATTTATTCTTGTAATTCAATTTATTGGTAAACAACATAAATAACAAACATCAAAATATGTTACTGAACTGAAGTGAAATCAAAATCTAAGTTTGCAAGAATTTAAATTTCAGTCCCTCAATCTATTTGTCTGTTCTTACAGATTGTTTTTTGTAGGCTGGCTATCAAATCACACAGCACAGACTTCCACTGGCACAAGAAGGAGAATTAGAGTTTCATGTTTTTATTCCTGATGTCCATCATAAGCCATATATTAAGAAATCTTGCATCAAGCAGCTTCAATTAGAACAGGACAGTGGCAAGTTACTTCATGATGAAGAGGCTTGTAGGTATGTGAATGACTTGACAGTTATAGAATCTGAAGTTTTCATGTATTAATAAGCTTAGAGGTGGGACTCATGGTACATATTGAAACAAATTAATCTTCTTTAACCAGGAGCCTGGTTGATTTGAGCCGTGCAGGAATACCTCTTATGGAGCTTGTATTTGAACCTGATCTTGAGGATGGAGAAGAGGCAGCAGCTTTGGTTAAAGAACTGATACTCATTCTGCAGTGTTTAGGTACATGTTCGTGTAAAATGGAAGGTACGCAGCATTTTCAGCAAGCTCAGCATGGAATATCAAGTAGTAGCATGGTTAGAAACAAGCAAACTGTCATAAGACAATGTATTGTTTAGAAATTCAGTTAGAAGTTGGAAAATAATAACCTTTCTTTTCACATACAAGTATAATGTCATAAGGAATGTGAAAGAGAACTATACAGAAAACAAAGTAAAAAATTATTATGTTCACATGTATTACACCTGGAGAATTTGCAGCTCATTGTTAACATTTTCTTCTAGAGGGTGCTTTAAGAGTGGATGCAAATGTCTCAGTTCATCGTGAAGGAGAACCACTAGGTGTGCGGAGTGAGGTGAAGAATATTGGAAGTATAAGGGCAGTAGCACATGCTGTCAAGTATGAAATTGACCGCCAAGTTAGGACACTTGAATCAGGAGGAGTTGTTGTTAATGAAACTCGTGCATGGGATACTGACAGTCGGCAGACTGTTCCTATGCGAGACAAGGAAGAGAAACAGGTTACAATTCTAATAACAGAATTACATTTAAGCATAAATAACAGTAATTTATTCTTTCCAGCTCATACATATCTTATGTGTACTGTATTTATGATTGTTTATATAAGATATTTGAAACATATTACAAAGAATGAGATCGTGAGTGTAATATAATGTTCTACAAGAACATGGAAGATGAATAAAACAACATATATGCACAAAGGAAAGCCCACACACCTTCAGCTGTAAGAAATATTATTGTATGGTTTGCGTAATTTTCAGATTGGCCCACAACAATTTCTTACCAGGATTTCTCTGTAGCAGTTTGTGATACCATATGTGCCCAACTGTTCCCCTTTCCCAGTGGAGAATTTTAAGGACCAATTATTTTATTACATACCAGATGAAGTCTTTAAGTACACTTCTCTGGCAAACAGTTTTTCACATCACCTCATAATGGCCTGTTTTAGGTCCATAGCCTACTTTTCTGGTAAACTTGCACATAGTCATTGTTCTTTGGCTTTCCTTCATCTCCTGACAGTGACCACAGAAATATTGTAACTTTTGATGTCTTTTCAACATACCTAATGACTGCTAATTTAAAATTGTCATTATGCAGTTTTCAAGAATGAGTCATAGCAAGAGTCTGTCTTATTTCTGTGTGGTCTCTCATGATCATGTCACATGATTTATTAACAGTTTATTTTCTAGACAAAATTACGGTAAACACTTCTATAAGAAATTAGAATTCTTTTAACAAAGAGCGCTAATTATGTATAAATGTTCAGCTCAGTATTAATACTTATTCACACCTTAAATTAATTCTTAATATCCAGAAAGGATAGACATGCATCCACAAACCAAGCAACATCTAGCAATTGTGTTGAGCAAAAATATTTCTGCTTCAAATACCATTCTCTTTTGTTGTTGGTAGTAAATATTTTGGACATACAGTCCTGCACGTGGTGGAATTTGTACTGTGATAAAATAACTTAAAAAATATAACCACCAGATGTAATTTAAGTGCTCCAGAAATATATAATTGGATAAATTGTGTATTGTTATATTAATTGTAATGAGATTTATTGATTACCATTTTGGAAATGTCACAGTTGCCATATGTCTAAATTACATGTAATCTCCATTTTTCTATATTTGAAAATGAAACTTTCTCTTTTGTTGTTGGTAATAAATATTTTGGACATACAGTCCTGCACGTGGTGGAATTTGTACTGTGATAAAATAACTTAAAAAATATAACCACCAGATGTAATTTAAGTGCTCCAGAAATATATAATTGGATAAATTGTGTATTGTTATATTAATTATAATGAGATTTATTGATTACCATTTTGGAAATATTTTGGATATGTCACAGTTGCCATATGTCTAAATTACATGTAATCTCCATTTTTCTATATTTGAAAATGAAACTTATCATGTAGTGTCATACATATTGTATGTATGTAGATAATTTAATTTGTCAGTTTTAACTACTGACCACATTTCAGATACATAATAACGCATTTGAATAAAACAGGACTACCGCTACATGCCAGAACCAAATCTTCCTCCATTACGAGTTCTGTTGAATGGCCAACATGCAATACCAGACATTAAGAAGGATTGTGTAAATGTTGATTGCTTGAGAAGAAAATTGCCAGAATTGCCTAGAGAAACCAGGGAGAAGCTAATAAACCAATATGGAATATCAGCAGAATCTGCAGTCATATTAGTTGTGAGTATAACTTAGTGTCAAATTACTGTCTTCTATAATGTAATGTTCTTATGTAAACTCTCAGAATTAAATTAATCTAGAAAGTTACAGTTTAAATAAACACTATAGGCTTTTACAGTTATCATCAGTTTGTTGTATGTCACATATGTTTTTTTTATTATATCATATCTTTAAATCACTGGCTGTTATTTAATTTGAAGAAATTCAGTCACAAAAGTGAAGACACCAGCTACTGTAGTATTAGTATCATATTCAGAAGCAACTGGCTGCAAGCTGATACATTAATTTGCATTGACCTTCATGTGAATTAGCATAACTGCCTTTTGTGTTGGCATGTGTGTTTGCCTTAATCCTCTGTAGGCTAATGTACATATCCCGTACAGGTTAGCATGTCAACCATTTAATACAGAACCTGGTACTGAATGAACTATGCAATGAAAACTATAATGCTATCTCATTGTAAAAGATGATCATGGACATGTAATGGTAAGTTAATAAAATTGTGCTTGCACATACTGTCTTTTTTCAGTAACCTTGTTAGCTTTTTCCGTTCCATACAGATGTTATGAGTGAAGTTGTAAATTACTTGTCAAAAATGATAAGAAAATTTATAGTAAACACATAGTCATAAGTTACTTTGGCAAAGGTTATAATAACACACATTTGCTTCTAATATAATAGCTGATGTCTATCATTATTCATAAATATTATCCTTTAAAGCCTAGTGACTGAGTGGACTAGACTGCAGGTACTTGGTTGATGCTATTTGTATATAACATGAGTTAGAACCTGAGGTACTGAACATTGGCTGTTACTTTCTCCCTCCTATTTACCTATTACAATTTCATTTGGTGCATTGTGTGATGACTTGTAATGGTAATAACCTCAGAGTATTTGGTTCAAACATTTCCAAATATTTGATTATTATATTTTATATTCCAGAATGAAAACAATTTGTTGAAACATTTTTATGGTATAATGGGGGAAAAGAAGAGTCGTGACCCAAAACTGTCAACAAATATTCTAATCATGGAACTCCTTACTATATTAAATAAGAATAAGTTATCACTGGAAACTAGGTAAGATTTTAAAAGTACACTGTATGTAATTTAGTGATTTGTTCACTAAATATTCCTTGAAGAAATACAAGATTCAGCACTACCTCACTTTTAGTGTATTGTGGAGGAAAATATTTTAGGTATAAGTTTCATAAAGCCTCTTTACTTTCAGAACCTTATAATAGAGTTATGTGATATTTAAACACAGGCTCTTTTTTGCAGGATTCATGTACATACTATTAAATAGGAACATTAAGATGTAGAAAGTTTCTAAACCAAGTACATGGTGTATTTAAAGTTGGATTTCTTCATATGTTGATTTTATGTGCATATTTTATTTTACACACATGCCACATAAATCTTTGTAATAAACATTCTTTGCTGGTTGTCTTTTAGTCTGTGAAGTAGGATGGCCATTGTTATTGTTAACTCTGATGTCTGACTTTGTAACTCTGTTCTGGTCTTTATGAAGTTTGTTCTTAAGCACTGGAATTTGACATACCGTATCGAACTACAGCTCTCTGAATAATTTTTGCAGTCCATTTTCATCTTATTCCCTAGGAGAAGTAGTGGATCTTCTACAGAGTAAGAAAGTAAATCTGGTTACTGCACGGAAGTTACTTCAGGAAATTGTTTCTGGCAATCCTCAGTCTCCATCAGAGGTAGGAACACAAAGAATTGTTAATTTATAGCGCTGTTTTTGTTATAAGACTTGAATGTTAACATTGTACACACAAGTTTGTAGACTATTTTAATGGACGTGGAAATTTCACTTATAGAATGTTCAATGTGGAATGGAAGACATGAGCTAACACAAATTAACAAATAAACTCCACCAGAAAGCAAAATAGAAGAGTGGATTTAATTATCAGTCTTATTTTGTTGGGACTGCACTCTTCTGCCAAAATCATAATTAAAAAAGCCGCATTAGTGCTATTTTAAAACTTAAACACTGTATATTTAACCTCAATGCCTATTTTACTCATTACTGAACATTTAAACATTCCTCAGCTTTCCTTTGCCAATCAGATAATATGAGTAATTCATACAAGATTGTCGCTCTTCAATTTTATTACCATTATTTACACAAATGCCCTTAATATTAGTGATTCAGGCTCATAATGTATCATTAGCATTGGTGGTAGACAGTACTCATATACATGAATAATGATAACCATTCTGTCAAGTTCAGGTTGGAAAAGTATACTTGGAGAAAGAAATAACTTGATGCTTCACTATCATGTTACCAGTTGATAAGCAGTCCATAATCAGACACCTTTTTGTGGCCTCGAGTGGAAAAATGCAAGGGTGCTGTAAGACTACTTATTCCTCCTCTTGAATGCCACAAAATTTCTGCATTTCAGATTTTTTAACAAAACTTTTTTATTCATTTCTCATCTCTCCTGTGCATGCTACAGCCCTACCCAACCCATTCTTCTTAAGGATACTGATGAGAACTGAAATATTCATTACACCAGAAGTGTCTAATACATCCATGACAATAGAATGTACAGTGCACGTTCTTGGGACACCATGCCTTCATTTAGCTGTTTGGAGACTTGGTTCATTATGAGTCATTGTAACACTTGAATATGAAAATACTTGTCTGAAATATGTTCTACCACAGGTTTATCAAACACATCAGATAGGTACTTAAGATATATGGAAAGAACAAAAATATGATAAAGTAATTCCAGAAATAAATAAAAACATAAAAATGGACCACTACAGGTTTGTGCTGTTACTTTATTCGTCACATAATAGAAATTTTCAGGGCATGTCACTGAATAGGACCTGTAAATTTTGTTTCTGAAACACATAATGGACTTCAGGAAAATACTTTTAAGAAGTATTGTACCTAACACTACAGTTCCATATATGCTTGGTATTGCACTGAATTCATCATGGGAGTGTGTTGGGTGTACCAAAAACAGAGTAATATTTAATTCCTTAATTTTAATAACTGTAGCAATACTAGACCAAATAATTATAATAACGTTGCTATGCTAGTAGGTGAAACAATCAGTTCCCCTGACTTTTCACTGCTTCAGAAGGCTGTGGAGCTCTTAATAAGGAATAATACTTTGTCCTTTATATGTGATTGCAGATGGTGGAAAAGTATGGATGGGCTCAAATCACTGATTCAAGTGAAATTGAGGATGTTTGTACAGCGGTGATAGAACAAAATCCAAGGCTGGTGGAACAGTTTTGTGCTGGAAAAACTAAAGTATTTAATTCTCTTGTTGGAAAAGTTGCCAAGATAACAGAGAACAGGGCAAACATGGCACTTGTAGTTAAAGTTCTGAGAGACAAATTAAGCAAAATACAGAATTCTTAAAATGTAACTTCTGAATCATGTTCAAAATAAAGGTGTTTTACAACATGAATATTTGAAACTTCCTAATCCCTTAAACATTATGTGGGGGCATGCACATGTTCATGTACAAGTAAGGTTCAATAGAAACTTATACATCTGGTGGCCAGTGATGAAACTTTGTCACACCAGTGAACCAAAATAAAACACATTCAGTTTGCAACAGAAATAAATACCTGCAATGTCCCATGAAAAAGCAAGAAGTTCTGGGGAAAACCTGTGATTCCTATTTTAAATCTGTGAAAACCTCATATCTCACAAAGTAAACTTGTGTAAACTGGAGCTGTAGTTTCTCAGCTTACTCCAAAGTGATGTTTCTGGTACCTGCTATTAGTTTTGAATCAACATGCCATTTATCATACAGTTTTGGTTACCTTCTCAAAATACCATTGTAATATTGAACATCAGCAGGGTCTGATCACATAAATGAATCAGTTATGCAGATGTGTCTTGCTATACATGAGTTCAGGTATTGAATGGAGTCTAGATTAAATTATATTGAATATACCTTCTTTTAAAAGTGAAAGTAATTTATTTTGAATGCATTCATTATTGTTAAGAGGCTGGGTATATATGCTGGAAATATTTACTTCAGACATATAATACTATATCTGGAGCAATGTGTAAAGTCATTTTGTTTATCACCACATAATGTCTAGTCAACCAGGCATTCAAAATTATTTTTGAAAATGCAGATGATACATTCCTCTGAAACCTACGTACACAGCCCAGAAGACCATAAATCACAGTTTTATCATAGAAACCTCAAATTTCATGTGCTTCAAAGATCACTGTTGTGACTCATAGACATTACAAGGTTCTAGTGATTTTACTTTGGTTGTTACTCTTGTGATATACACATGAGTGTTAGCAATGAAGTTAAAATGGCAGAAGCTCATGGGAGTTGCCAATGAGCGCTATAACAAAATAGTGCTAAATGGGGCAGCGTTAACCGGGGTATTACTGTATACAGAAAATACAACAAAATATCTTATTCAGTTAATTTACAATTTATTTAAAATAGATAGCAACAAAAATATTAACATAAAAATGGAATGAAACTGTTCACATAATATGTTCATAGTAAAGCAAATTTGACTGAAGACATTCATTACATTGAAAAGAAATATAATTACATGCCTAATATTATTCTATATGCACAAATAAATCTGTAAACATACAATGATTGCAGTACACTGGTTTTTGCAGAACAAGTCTTGCCATTGCAACAGAATGAATTGATGTTTCACCAATTCCTTTAAAGAACATGATGAAAACCAAAATATCTTCAGTTCAGGAAATTAAATAATGTACATTAAAAAACAAAATTATTTCTATATTGTTTTCTAGTGGAGTAGAATCAGCAGGACATTATATTATTCAGCTGGAACAGAAACTCTGGATAAGAAATAACTTTCAGCAGTTCCCATTATTTTTATTCTTAATACAGAAGATTCAGCAGTTATCACCAAGTATGAAAGCAATAGTTTCAAAATTATTGTATTTGACAAGTGTAACCAGACATCCTACATTTATTGAGATTCTGCCTTTACCCCTTTTTAAATGTCATATTCTGACAAACAATAGACATCAGTTGTCCCATAAGTAATGATTTATTTTTTCTGAATGAAACACTTATTATGATAGGAAATGTTATCAGAAATCTAGTCAATTAAATCATGAGAGTTCTGAATTCAAAAATATTCTTTCATTGCAAAGTACTACTGCATCACAACCATTTTAAGCCAGTCAGTCTAATATTACTATTACATGATTGAAAAGTATATGTGAAATAACAAAAATGGGTTTCTTTAATGTTATTATGAAATGCATACAATGAAACTAAAACAAATAACAACTTGCACATAGTTTAATAAGTGAGTGGCATTTTATTATTTTCAAAATCCGGTCAAACTAACTCAGTACAAGCTGAAAACAATGTTCAAAAAGCAATATTTTGTGGTCTTCCATTTTCATGACATATTAAACTTCATACCCCACATACTACCTACCCTCTACACCAAATTATAATTGCTATGTTGAAATCCTTTTTCACAGCCACTGACAGAATGATGGTGATTGTCACCTTTGAGACACAGACAAACTATGGATACATGACAGAAGTTATGATACTAGTGAATCATAAGAATATATGAAGAGCAATACATTATACAAGAACAATGCAGTATACTGTAGTCCTGTGACTAGTTTGCTGTAACTCCCCACCTCATTGCAGACCTACCTGTATACTGCCTTTGCAATCCATTTTGAATGAATCAAAGATCATAATGATTATTATTATTATTATATTAATTTCTGTTTACTGATTTATTATAATAAGTTTAAAACAAATGAAAATATTAATAACAAGTTCTAATGACCTGCTAGGAGTATATCCAAATTGTTATATTACTACTATTGCAAAATACAGTGAAATGTCCCAGGTCACCTACTATAGATACAAACAATAAGTAGAAAATAAAAAAAAATACACTTAAATTTTTTTATTAAAAAAGTCTGCAATACTTTACCTCCACTTGTACTTCATGTGAATTAAAGCAGTACTGTCTCTATCCAGATAATTTGAGTATCTTTTCATACTTACCACTTGAAATATCAAGGGTCATATGCAATTCATGTTTTGAGAAGATATCTTACTAGAATAAACATGTTATATCATCAGCAGTACTATGCATTCAGTGTATTTAAACTT
Organism: Zootermopsis nevadensis; assembly: GCF_000696155.1. The sequence goes on along the minus strand of NW_019059694.1, from coordinate 1,157,630 downwards.
TTAATGCAGTTCCACTAGCAGTAATACAAAACAGAAATGAGGCTGATGCTATGGACTACCATAGCCAGTTTATGTATAATAGTATAGTAAGTCACGGTAAGCACTTAATTACATCATAACATATTCAGTCAAAGATAATCAGAATAAGGAAGGCAAATGCAGTCATACTGATGAATGTGCATGGTCAGTGTTGTCATAAACACTAAATAATTTTGAATATGTAGCAGATTCCATACCAGTATTGAAAAAAAATGGTCTTCAAAGGGATGCAAATAATTTATGATAATAAATGTGGAAACAAATATTACCACAGCATGTATACTAGAAATTATTCTCTGTTGAGTTTTACAACTTTTCAAATTATTAAGCTTCTTAACTGAGTAATCAAACAATCATAACGTTATTGACGTCTAAGCTGACCTAACACTGATAATTTTAACATTGCATGCAAGATAATGTCTTCCTACATGCAAGCTGTAACTGCTACATGTTTAATATTACTCTTCAGATTTTAATTAAAATATGACCAGTGAAAATGGAAGATATGTATTCCATTTGTGTACTAGTCTTAAACAAGCAACTGTTGTTACTAATTAATGAATTTAAGGACTTGTAATTCTTGCATAACTGCTATTAATATTCCAATATTTGTATGGATGAAATCATATCTCCTGATGTGCTGTAAATTACAAACCTAAAACGGTTAATTTTACAAAAAAGACTGTCATAATTCTTGCAGTCAAAAAAATTAAGTGAATTTTATACATGAAAATAAATGTGAAATCAGAATTATAATATACTATATTGAAAATGAAACTCAAAAACAATTTGTTTAGGTTTTAATTTTACATACAGGCCAAATTTCACTTGCTTTCCTGACTGTGCACGTAATGGATAGTAATAGACGGAAGTACAAAAATTTAGAAAAAAAAATTGTGTCTGAATTCTTTATTTATGTACCATTCATCCACAGGAAAATGCATATTGTGTGGAGAATGATTCCATCATGATCAGATTAGAAAAAATGTCTCTAGTAGTTATGGCAGCTAAATGTGATTGTTGCATAGAGAATCTAATGGTGATGTATTCATTTTGAGAATTATGTAATATCACAATCTATTCTGTGGAACTGCCACAGACCTGCCTGAAGACAATGCAAATAGGGAGCAGATGCAAAATAGAGAACATTCAGATTAATCAGTCACAACCAAGATGTGCCTCCTGAATGCCAGTCAGATATGACAATGCAGAACAAACCTATTCAATATTTTAGCCAAATAATACTGTCAGTATCTTCCTGACTGAAGTTGTCCACAGTTGTAAAAATTCCTGTCAGCAATGTGAAGCCATTATGTCCATGATATTGCATGATGTCACCTTGCAGAATATTAAAAATTCATAATTAAGCAAAGCACAAAATAAGAATGAAATACAGACTAGCAAAACAAGTGAAAGTGATTGTTAGGTGGAAGAAATATTCCTATTTTACCATCAATATTAAAGGGACCTAATGTTGCTGAATACTGATACTGATTTTTCTAAGTCTCAGCATCCACATGTTCACACAAGCTGATATCAAATCCAACGTTCCAGAGTTGAGTTAATATCAAATGCAGACTTGCAAAGCTTCAAAAAAGCAGTGTACATATACCACAATGATCTGAAAATTATATGCTGATTCAGTGACGAACAAAATATTGGTCATGGGCCCATTTGTAAATTAAAAGTTAGCTGTGGGCATGTTTATGAACTAAGCATTTGCCATGAAAGTGCATTATAGCTAATACTTCATATAAGATGTGAAAGAATGCACACATTTCTGTCATTTATGTGTTACTGCTTGGCAGTGCTACTAAATGCTAGCAATCAACGTCTCAATTATAAATTTGGCAATATGAACCATTTATGTTTTGGCTGGTAAGTCAGGAGTTATTTCCTTCCTCAATCTCTAACTTACAGTTTATAAAAATTTTCAGTTAATAACTGCACTGAATCGAAACAGTCTACGAGAAATCACCTGTACCTGGATTTTCATTTTAATTCATCTTACAATTTTGGACTCATACTGTTTTTACATTATGGGAAATTAAATTAGTGACCTTGAATACAAAAGATCTACAAGCATAACAACACCAAACATTTTCTTTTCTAAGTTTGTATAGTATAGAGCTACTGCTTCTCCAACAACCAATTAATTCTTTCTGTAACTTTCAACTCCAAGTAAATGTAGCACACACAAAATAATTTAAAATGATTTTCTTACCTTAAAATGCTGCAATTGCAAACACATACATATATAAAAAATAAATGGAACATTCAACATGGCAGCAATACATTAGGTGACAACTACCATCAGGACTGTATTATTACACAAACATGTTTTACTCAAACATTACAATATTCCTCCATTTTATGTTCAAACAGTGGAAGTGTGCATTCACAATCTTAACAACTATGCAAAGAAATACATTAAAGATCATCTGCATTCCAATTACAAAGAGAAAGAAAATTGTATTTTCTTTTTATAATGTAATATAGAACTCAGTGGTCATGGTAACTATGGACAAAACAGAAGGAATGTGAGATATTTACTCTAATCCTACTCCATTTTATACATTACAGAACTTGTGACTTCACTCTCTAAGCTTTGCATTGCTTACAGTAGAAACTTGTTTGTCCATTACAACTCACATATGCCCAACAGTATTTGAGGTTCTCATGGTGATGAATATAAAGATGAAGATTTCTGTCTTCTGGGTTGTTGCGCTGTGTAGTCTGGTCGATGTTTACCAACGTTTCAGAGGTCATACTGAAACGTTGGTAAACATCGACCAGACTACACAGCGCAACAACCCAGAACACAGAAATCTTCATACTCACCGCTGTAAAAACCTCAAATCTTACAGAGTATAAAGATGACTGTCTTTTGTCAGCTCATGTTATAGACAGCAGCATATTAAATGTATTAAGATACTTAACACATCCTCCCACCCCCCAAATCAATACATCTATTACTTATAGACAGCAGAAAAATGGGGAGAAAAAACTACTGTCATAAAATTCTTCTGTCGAAATATAGTATTTTCATCATGCAATTCTGGATGCAGTGTCCTGAGATAGGGGATTTTCAGGTAATATGAAAAAAAAGCATTTCATTCCCTCACTATGAGTAAACTGTAGCTGTAAGCTGGTTTATGATCCTATCCAGATGTTTATGGATGTTAGCCGTCTACGAGCTGACATCTTGTAAGTCACTCAATCCATTGGAGATTCACCAGCCACAGTGTTTTTATAAAATGAAGAGAACCAATATTTGTGCATTTATACTGATCTATGTTGCAAGCAAGAGTGTTCTTAATTACACTGAATGATCAATTATCAAACAAAGCATGGGAATATTATGCACACTAAGAACTACTGTGCTTGTTCACATTAGAAAAGATTTACAGGTGCAGTAAGTCTAAAACATTCAGTTACAAAAGTTGGAGTAAGGAAATTATAACTTCTAGCGCTGCTCTTTCAAATTCTTTTAGACCTAACCTAAAGTAGAACAGCAAACAATTAAAAAAATAATGTTGACAATAACACTTAGTGCACCAATAAAAATAAAATAATAACTTATTTTCAGAAGTCCTGATACTGCATACGAAAGGGCTAAAAGCACAATTCAACATATTTATAGCATTAGTTTAGTTCAACAATACATCAATACTGAATACTATAATCTGAATAGAATTCCAAAAAATGCAGCAAATTAAAGCAAAGCATGAGAATACACAGCTTATCTGTAGACCTAATGGAGAAACAATGCTACCTGTACTGTAACAAAATATCCAGATTATCCATCTTTCTCATGACTAATTTCTGGAACAGTTAATCAAGTTTCTACTGTATTTGTAAACTGATTTAATATATTTCAGTGTAGCCTCAATGACATTAAATTATTCCAGTCACAATAACACATCAACACTTCAAGATATGTTATTTTACCAATGAAAGAAAAAATAGCAACTTTGTAAATGGCTGCAGAATATGTTTCAATTATGTACAAATCAAGTCATTAAATGTGTTATAATTTTCTGTATAATGATTAATTACAAATACATAAATTTGTGAAGTAATAGTTCATAACCTTTTCCCCTAGCAATTCTTTGGCATTAATAATCTGCTATACAACTAGACTTTTTAATAATTCATTATACAAAATTCCTTGCTAAAATATCCATGCCATATTTTTCCAACATGAATTTCACCCTGTACATCACACTTTTGCTGCAACCAGCAAGAAACATTAGTCCCTGCCATCATTCACTCAATAATTATCTTGAGGTAAGACTCTCTTTTGGTATATAAATTAAAAATTTAGTTGACTGCAGTCACTTTGTTATTATAGTATTAGTACAAAGTGACTTTTAGATCTTCAGTTAATCAACTGTTATTACCAGTAATGATTCAAAATACCAGCACAGAAACACAGGAAGAGAGTTAGACATACCTTCATCAACCAGTTAAATGATAAAGATCTGGTCCTGATGTGTTAAAACAAAGTCAGTGAACATATTAATAGGGCCAATGGCAGATAATGAAAGTTGACCAGTTTGTGCCCATACCAGATTAGGACCAAATACAACAGCAAGGTTGGATGAAGTCATTTTGTTCAAATCACTTCGGTCCATTACCTAAAACAGAAGAGAAAGAGATAATTTTTCTTATACCTCCAGAACACTTCCTTCAACAAATACTCTCAATTTCTCTTCATTTCCTGTCTGAGGAAACAACATGGACAGAACAGTTCTTTCTAAATCGGATCCAGATATGAGCAACCTCAACAAGGCAGTAATATTTAAGGTTAATATAGGACACCTATAATAACCATGGATATAGCAGAAGGGCTGTTAAATTCAACATGCCAATGCATGATTTGTGAAAAGTACTGGTGAACTATATTATTCTTCATCCATTGAAGAATTAATCTGATATAAGAACAGGGGCTGTCTTAAAGACAGCATAATTTATGACAAGCTTACTACTTCAGGAGATCCCTGCAATGGTACGCAGCTAAAATATTAGCTGAAGAAATAACTACTGCAGATCAAGTTTCTATGTAACTAAGTTTATGTAAAGTAAGGTGAAGGATATTAAATTGCAGATTATTTGTGGCCCTTATGTAACAAATGTTTCTATAAGAAAACAGATTGAAAAATTATATTAATCAATGAACAGTTCAGCCTTAATTTACTAAAAATTATAATTGAATGGCAGTTATGATATAAACATATTACATCTTGCTTGGGTATATGTTTGTTATACAGAACATGTTAGTATGCTTATTCTTAAATTAAAGTCCCAAAAATATTAAAAAACTATAAAAATCAGGCCATGCCATCCCAAACAGATTGTATTTTATACTATCTGGTAACCGACTGTAAAGCCCATGCCCTATTTTAAGATTTGTTTTAACACTACCCTCCTCTCCATGCCTATGTGTAAGCTCTCTTTTTCCTTCAGGTGTGCTACATGCCCCACTCATCTCATCCTCCTTTGTATTTATATTAATTAATTAATTAATAATAAGAATGATTAAGAGTACACTTTATACGACTTGCCTATTTAACACTACATACAGTACTTGAATCACATACTAACCTTTGAAAGAAACTGTACAATATATTTCAAAATCTGGTAATTATCTTCTGGAAGCTTTTCTAATATTAATATCTTAACTTGACGTGGTCGCTCTTCTTTTGACATACCTGAAAAGGTTTATAAAAATTTCAGACTCAAGATCAGTATAAGAATGCACATACAGTAAACACAATGAGTACAAATCATGAGATTTTAATTCAGTTGCCAGTAAAAAGAATCACAGAAGCATCTATTTCCAAAATGTCAATATTTTATAAAATCTACTTCATCTGTTGGTGGTGTTTTGATCTTAATCTGTAATTGGCATGAAAACAAAGCTTTGGAGCAATGATAATATATTCCTTAATGAGCCATTGCAGTCAGCAGTCACAAAAGTAAATAACTTTTCAGCTTCCTATACCAATAGTACCATATATAAAATAACGCATTATAGATGCATAATATTTACAGAAGGCAAGCAAGTTATTAGGTGAGGAACATATTTTACTGCTAACAAGTTGGTCCTAAATCTAGATAAAACAACTATAATAAAATTTATAACAAATAATTGACCACAATACACCTAAGTATTAATTATAATGGAAAAGTACAGTAGATTCCAGTTAATTGGGCCATTGGTAAATCGGGGCAGCCATTTATTTCAGACAAATCTTAAAGAACAAATCTTTTTAACTCTTTACGCGGAACTTCGTATAATTGGGCACCAGCTTAATTGGGACAAAGTGTTCTAGTCCCGATGTGTCCCAATTAACTGGAATCCACTGTATATAGAAGGGTAAGTTAATACAAAATTCTTGCGAGTGCAAATTAATAACCACCTAAATTGGACAAATCATCGATAAATTGTTTCCTATGTAAAGTGGAGCATGTCACACTTAGATCTACATTGGATGTCAACAACGATGACATGCTTAAATCAATTTATTTTTGCTTCTTTCACTCTATAATGAAATATGGAATAATTTGTTGGTATAATTCATCTAACAGAAAAACAATATTCACTTCAGAAAAGAAAACTGTCAGATTAGTGGCCGGTGTCACACTTAGAAATTCATGTAGAAGTCCAAGAGATTAGAAATCTTAGCTCTTACATGTGAATACATATTTTCATTAATAAACTTCATAGTGTCACCACAAGGAATAAGTATCAGCTTCATGGGCAAATTACTACTCTCATGTTTTCAGAAGATGGCATCAAATTTTCAACAGTCTACCATCTAGTCTCAAGTCTTATAAATAAAAAGGCACAATTTAAAGTAGCATTAAAAAGATACTTAACTACACAATCCTTATATTCTGTTAAATTTCTAATGTTTACAAATAACTCATAACATTCATCACGGTTTCTTGTCTTTATACACTATACATTTTTCTGTTGTATGTAAAGGGTGGATTTACTTGTAATATATCACTACTTCATGTAAAACTTGCTTATTCTAAGCTAAATCTTTATAATAAGTTGAACTGTACCTGATAAATATCTACTGTATTATTATGACTTATTCCACATCTTACTGTCATGTTACTTACTTATGGATCCATGGAATATGATAAATATGTACAGTCCCTACAGGCAAATAGAGATAAATTCCTTTCATGTCCTTTCTAATCCATTATTCACATTTGACACTACGCAGCAGGTGCTACTGACAGCATCAAATTCACCACAAATAAATAAATACACCTTTAATGTTTGGACATGATGAAATAACATACATATGACTTACTTTGAAATTGTGTTATTTCATCATAAAGGTCAAAGGTCATAAGTGGTTCCTCTAGCTCACGTAAGAACGTCTTCAGAAGAACAGCTGCAAGATGAACATCACCATGAAAGTCCACTGTTTGACCCTGATTATATTTTGACTGCAGGTCTTTCACAAGCTGGACACTAGCTGATCTCCGAAACAAGCCCTCTGTTTCCAGAGCTGGAGCAAGAAAAAAATTGATCTAACTTGCAAGTTCAGAATTTCTATATGAGTGAGACTTATACATGGAACAAATATGCAGATTAAATAAAAGAATATTAACTGCATTTTGAGTAGGATAATCACCTCAAAAAAAAACTACTCTCATATTTAAGCTGCTGAATATGAATTTATAAATGCCTCCATTATAAAATGTGTTTAACATCATAATACACTGATATTATTTTACAGATACATATGATAACCCTAATAACAAACCTCTAATGGTCTATGTTTAATCATACTGAGAAAAAGTCAAAGCAGCAATTCAAAATTTCTATATCACACCAAACAGAAGAATAAGGGCCATGTGAAACTTCATACTGATCTGATATGTATTTACTATGAACCATCGGTAACCAATTAATTAATTAACTGACTGACTGACTGACTAACACCATGGTAATACAATTCAAAGGTTCAACATAACTAATATCAAAGCCTGCCATTAGACATGATCTTGAGACAGTTCCAGCCACTTCTAATCCAAACAACCTATCTTCTTTTGAGATCCATCTTAATATTAACCTCTTCCTCAGTCTTTCAAGTGGCCATTTTCCAACAGACTTCCCATCAAACATCTGCATGCATTCCCTGATTTAGCCACATTATTTGGTTTACTATATACTTCTTAACAGTCTGAAAATCGTAGGAACTGCAGTTATAACAGATTAACTGTGACATGCATTCATGTGGAGCTGAAACATGTATGCATATACTAAAAAAGTGCAGTGACAAAGCACTCACAAAAAAATTATTGGTGAGCACTATGGAAAATACTGCCTTTCAAACTGAAAGAAAAGGGTCTAGAATATGAGTTATGCACGTGTGTGTGCCCGCGCACACGCGCACGCACACACACACTTACTCACTCACCATCTGGCTGACTCAGAAATTCCACACACTGTCTTACTACTGGTGGAATCACTTCCCCATTATTGTTATCTTTAATAAACTGAAGTGATACACCAAACTGCTGTGTTTGTAGAGGAGTGTGAAATTTGGCATTTTGTTGAGGTGCTGATGGTGGTTGTACCACTCGGCTGTTTTTCTGTAACAGTCGCTCGTCATGCCTGCAAAACATATATTAAGAAAACTCACTGATATAAATATAATATAATAAAGAAAAAAGAAGCAGGATCACATTTCTGTTCTTAACCATTTGAATCAACTGACTTGCACAAACATCAATACCAGAATATATCAGCTTTTGATTCTTTTCCATAATACAAAGTATTTCTGCTTAACCAGCATAAACAGGACCATGTTATATTTATTTATTTCCGTGTCTGGCAACGCCCAATGGACATTCCGGTGTTAGTGAGAGTAGTAACTCTACACAATTTATACTCAAACAGAAGTGTAAGAATGTCCAAAATTTTTTTACAGGCCCACCTGCAAAAGTTCTGTCGATGTTAATTCACAGAATGAGGTAAGTTCAACAAATTTATGGAAACTGTCCTGACTTACTGACTCAATGAGGGCTTTGTAAGTTCAGAGAACAAATGTAAGATTCTTTCATGGTTTTACTCAGTCATTCAATGCAAATACTAATATCATACCTTAAAATGCACCATGACCTCCTTCATTCAACATCCTTCCTTATTCATTACTCATAACTATTATCCCATTCAACAAGCAGCTTGTCAAACACAGCACAATAAAACATACTCACTCCAGAACAGGCTGTGGTATGCTGATCTGATCTAAGTGAAGATGTTGTTTCAATTCATGAAGATAATTGACATACATAACCTTTCGACCAAATTTTGCGCTGAAAAAAATAATAAAGATAAAATCTACTCTAAGGCATGCCCTATGAACACCAACACACAAATGTATCAATGACTAAATTATATTGTAAATCCTTTCCAGTCTATATTGTACCTAAAATACATGAAGAGTAAATATTTCTGAAATATACATACAAATATATCACAAATATGGACTAATGCTGATACAAACTCTTCAGTCACAGAGAACTACACAAGAACTTGGAGAAATTCATGTGTTTCTTACTAATTAAAGAGGTCTACTTTTTGTACACTGAGTGAAAATAAAAAAATCAATATTAAAATATTATAAGTCTTTAGTTTGATAATAACACACCTGATGGCTGCTCTGAAGATTTGCCATATCACTCTTATAAAATTGGTTGGATGGACTAGATACAATGCTTTAAGATTCTTCTTGTACTTGCGATCAAATGCTCGGTATGCTTGCCATAGCCAGGATAATGGAGGCTTGTTCTTGCTTGTCAGGCCATAATGAAAGTATACAAGGCTGTAGTCTTCCTCAACAAACTTATCCAATGTATACATCAAGTACCTACAACATACAACATACTGGCATCTTTACATCATAAAACGAAGGTGGGAACCAATACTTCTCAATACGTAATTTTCAAATGCATTTTGTGTTTTAGCATTCTTTGTTGTTCTGGAATTAATTTCCTGGAAGATGTAAGGCTATCTATAACTTGCAGACCCTATAAACAGTAAGGTTTCTACTCCACAACAGAATCACCTCAACTAGTTTTACATGTCTATGAAATTAATGAGAATATGGTACAATACTTCTCTCCCAATTGAACCATAAACATTCCTGATGCACAGATGAAGTATTGTGCCACTATATTCCATGATCTTCTCCAATATCTGATGAAGGCAGAATATCTGTTCAGTAACTGATCTATGTCAATATCCAGACTGATAATCCCCAATAGTGTTAAATATACACTTTATAAAAATGCATAAATAAATCCAAATAACAGATCTTAAAGATATATATTTAATTCAACCTGTCCATTTTTTGTATGATGGGCTGTTTCTGGGAAATCTGACAGTGTATGATTTAAATCTCATGTTAAGTACAAGACTCATGTAAGTTTTTCAAAGAACAGATACTTCACTTTCAAATGAGACAGTGATTTCTTTTTCCATGGCAGACCATTTTTATAAAACCTCACATAAGTCATGCATCCAGAGCTTTGGTTATGAAATGTTGGAACAAAAAGAAAACCATAAAAATGTGATGAATCACAGCATATAAACTAACCCTTTATTGTTTTATTAAAAATATATAAACTATTTACCTTAATAAAAGTGCATGATCCAATTCTTTGTTCCCAGGCAGCTTACAAGCTGAAACAACAATCACTTTACGACCATATGTGTCATCTCCCACAACTTCCACAATTCCATATTTGGCAACTTCTGAGAAATCTTCCTCTGTTTCATCATCCATAAAAGCGTAAGATAGACTATCAACCCCTGTGGCAATTACCGGAGCATTAACCAACTCCTCCTCAAAGTTCTCTTCAATTGTGCCATCTGATACAGGAGACTCAAGGTAATCCAGACCACTAGCTTCAATTTTCTCTTCCATATCTACAAGAAATTAAATATGAAAGTATTCTGGCCACCCAGTGAGTCCATTAGTTCCTTTAACAATGCATTTACTTTATTTTATATAACAGAAAAGCTGGTAAGTGTATATACAAAATAAAAAACTAGGTTAACTAGAATTGTTTTATTTCTAAACAGCTACAAATAATAATGTTATTATCATTTTTGTGCAGAAAACACACTAAAAATGTTTTGCATCAATCTCACCAATTGACCTTGACAACCATTTTACTGCTAAAAAATTACTCAAACATTATTAGTCTCAACAAATCAATCTAAAATAACGGCTTAACAAAGGCAAAACATTAAGGACCCTTATGAGAAGAAGGCAGAAAATTCAGACTGAATAAAAGCATCCTCAAAAATCTTCTGTAACTTTGTTACTACGAGGCGCGTCCACAAAGTAAGTTTCCCACTCGTCCCACAGCTAGCAAACCTTATATTGCGCGAAGCGACTGTGCGTACGTGATAGAGCAATGACGTAGCATGGCGCATGCACTAACGGAACTTCCCGCGTTCTCACA
>NW_019059694.1:1132972-1145999 GCF_000696155.1 Zootermopsis nevadensis | reverse complement strand
CCCAGGTATTCAAAAGTTGGTCCCACGGTATGACCAATGTCTCAATTCCGGTGGCGAATATGTTGAAAAATAGCTGGACACTTGCTGTATCTGTTGCAATAAATATTTCCATGAAATTGTGTTTTGTTTCTGTAAACGGCCCCAGGGAAACTTACTTTGTGGACGAGCCTCGTATAAGAAATACATTCTGTGCAAGATAAACTCAAATTATTTGCATACAAAACCATGAACAGACTATTTTACAGACTATTTTCGAGCATCCCACTAATCAGTAAAAATTTCATGTGGAAAAGTCACATGCCCCATATATCATGGTGGCCCACAAAGATTAGGACTACTATCAGATTCAATAAATCTAGACTCAAATTAAAACTTACCCTGGTTAAGGCATGCATTCCTGAGGTTCTGTAAAAGGTCTAATTTACATACTGAAGTTTTCTTAGAAGACAGAGAAAACTTCCCTTCAGATTTTTTTATTAAATTGTGCGAGGATAGCTTTATGGTTCCCCAGAAAAATAAAAGTCATTGTGAAGGGTCATTAAAGTGATAAGTTCAAATTCTGGGGCAACTTTTTTCGAGATTTTTACATATTATTTTTGTTTAGTGGTAGATCAGAAAGAAAAATAATGAATAATAAAACGTTTTCTGTTGCCAGCATAAACCAGCCAAAGTGAATAACTGTTCAATTATAAGTATCATACTTAAGATTCTTACAATTATACATGAGGTTTCCACAAAGGTGAAAATGTGGATCATGGTCTTCAGGGTTGTGAAATGATACACATCTACAGTTTTCTTCATAAAACCAATGAATATTCCAGATAAATTCTGAATTTCCATCATATATATATACTCACACCTCCATGGCTTTTTACCTCAGCGAAGCGTGTTCACTTTAAACTCTGATCAGTCATACAAAGTTTCAAAAAATATGTATATTTCCTGAAACACCTCCTTATTATAATTCTAACTATTGAAAGAACAAATCAATGCAATTAAACTCTGGATAATTGGAAGGATGACTATATGTAACTGTTTCGCTTAAAAAGATGAACACAAATGCATGAAGTTTAATTGTAACTCAGAAACTTGCTTTTAGTTAAGAGTTGGCATCTCCTAACTATTATTTGTGGAGAAATAAGACTTGGAAAAGAACCTTCAGATCTTCCAATATATTTCATCTACTGGACGCATTTCATTACATTTAAAAAATCAAGGTCACAAATGACATTATTTTCAATAAAAATGTTAAAATCCTTTGCACACATCTGGACTTAACCTAAACCTCATGGGATACATCCAGAATATCTTCATTACTACCACACACTCAAGAATGTGATGCCAATTAAATTATCCTTCTAAATCAATTTGGTCATGGGAGAAAATTTGGCATCAAATAAACAGAATACAACCTCATGGTCATGGAAGAAGAGGCACCACATACCTTATGTCCCCCCATCACCAAATCATTTATACAGTCACAGCCTTTTATGTAACAATTATTCACATACATATAGTACTTACCAATACTGTTGAATTTTCCACTGTTTCTGGTCAGCTTTTAATTCTACACAAGTGCCCCTTTTTGGTCAGATTAGGTAAGATAAATTCAGGAAGACACATACCAAGTATATATTTGCAAACAACATACAGAACACATCTTCCCCGTCTTTCTATGTTTGCGTTTGGGGATCAATCCACATAAATTGGTCCAGATACAGAGGGAGCCATGGGTATACTGAATATATTATAGTCATGGACAGCCAACAAGCAGTGGTCCTCAAACTGGATGGAGGGTAACAACTTCTCACCTCAAAAAAAGTGTATTAATATTTTACAGAGGGTCTCATTGTGGGCTCTTGTGAACAATGTAATTAACAGTAAGGCTTCAGGTTCTCATGGCAGTAAGTATGAAGAAGACTGTCTTCTGGGATGCTATGATATGTAGTCTGGCAGACATTTACCGGCATTTCAGAGGTACTTACTGCCTTCATCATAAGGAATGTAATCACCCTGATGATGGCGGCAGTACGCACCTCTGAAATGTCGGTAAACTTCAACCAGACTATATGGCATAACATCCTAGAAGACAGTAATCTTCAATGTAATGAACCTTCAGGTTCCATAAAGGCGAGGAATTTCCTGACCAGCTTACAATTATCAGCATCTCAGACAGGAATCTCCTCCATTGAGTCAGTTTATGACTAGACTTGTCTCTTTGATGCCTAATTTTGGTATTGGAAGGCTGCGTTTAAATTCCATTTGGTAAAGTTCAGAGCATGGAATTTGGACATTTTTAACCATATTAGGGCTGATTTCTGACATGAGATATCATGAAGATTTCTGTCTTTTGGGTTGTTGCGCTGTGTAGTCTGGTCGATGTTTACCAACATTTCAGAGGTCATACTGCCTCCATCATCAGGGCAATGAATATTCATCTCCCTGATGACGGAGGCAGTATGACCTCTGAAATGTTGGTAAACATCGACCAGACTACACAGCGCAACAACCCTGAAGACAGAAATCTTCATACTCATCGCCCTGATGACAGAGGCAGTATGACCTCTGAAATGTTGGTAAACATCGACCAGACTACACAGCGCAACAACCCTGAAGACAGAAATCTTCATACTCATCGCCCTGATGACAGAGGCAGTATGACCTCTGAAATGTTGGTAAACATCGACCAGACTACACAGCGCAACAACCCTGAAGACAGAAATCTTCATACTCATCGCCCTGATGACAGAGGCAGTATGACCTCTGAAATGTTGGTAAACATCGACCAGACTACACAGCGCAACAACCCTGAAGACAGACATCTTCATACTCACCGCTGTGACAACCTCAAATCTTACATGAGATATCATGTTATGTTTAGTATGAAAGGTAATACCTCAAATTCTACCAATAACAGGATATTTTATTCTAATTTTAATCTACCCAAAAGTATTATATAAAAGCAAGAAAATATGGAAAAAGACAAGAAGATATTATGAACTGAAAGATTCAGAAGAAGTATTGATAAGAGTAAAATTATGAAATAAGGTCAAAAATAAAGTATGTTACTTCATATTTGACAGTTTAGTTAGCACTCTTAAAAACAATGAGGATGTGATATGTTCCACAGATGTTCAATAAATTCTGAATGCAGTAAAATTCCAGAATTGCATGTGCAAGTAGCTGCTTCTCCATGCTCCTGCAGTGCTCACCAAGCCCCACTAATGTCTCCAATTGTGTGGCAACATAGGTAATATCAATACAGATACCATAAAAGAGAAATATATCATTGCTTTCATTCCCACATGTTGTAAAATAAACTACACGAACTGTATCACATGGACAAACAGGAGTTTAACCACTGAAGTCTGAGTGATGGAAAACAGGGAGGATAAGACAATACAGAAGCAGAGCAGCCAAGGCTGCTGATACTGAAATTTAAATCTGAATTTGTCAGTTACAGAACTTACATACGGTACTGATCCTTCCACAACCACATAATGCCAAGAGCATAGCCTAGTGACCTGCACCAGCAAATCTTCAGGCCTAAGCAATATGCTAGTAATTTTGCATGCACTATAAATACTAGCAAAAAAAAGTCTCAAAAACTCTACATGAACAAATAAGTTAACAAAGTTAAGAGTAGCAATGCAGGGTTAAACAAAGCATGCCACTCTTACCACTGGTGACCGTTGCATGTTGAAGTTCTGTATCATCAAATTCCAAATTAGGTTCGTAGTCATGGTAGTCAGACAAACTGGGATATGGATCCTCATGATCATTATGAGTGGCTGCAGAAAGCAGAAGATATTAAGTATCCCTGACATAAGAAACAAAACATATCTGACGCAATAGAGACACACAACAAACACAGGAATAATCACAAATTGGCATTACCACTGGTACAACAAAAATTTGTCAAACAGAAATATCTGACTGTAAAGTTTTCGTTTGCAAGAGTACAATCGATGAAAAGTTTCGTGCCTTAAAATGTGGAGAAAGTGCTTCAGAAAACGTACACAAACATATAATATTTTACAACCGCACGTCACGAAGACAACTACAGCATTTAACCTTTACGTAGCTCTGAACCCTACCTGTCAAAGCTCGAGATGGACTAAATTTTGGTTGATAATCTGCTTCCATTATCAGAATATTTCACTCAATAGGTTGCCTGTATTTAAACTGAATGCATATTAACTGCATACAACGAATCATTTTCTCATTACTTCCTTTGTTAATAATCTACAATCACGTCACTTGCCACTTTCTACGATGCTATGACTATTCACTAAACGGACGTAACTCCATCTTCGCAAATTGACCCACGTGTAATATGTGCTGCCATCTTATTCTTCAAGGAGAAATAACAGTAAAAGCCGATATTGATGACTCAATCGGCTGTGCTGTCTACCATTTCATTTCACATCATACCAACGAACTGGACATGCTAATTTTTATTTTGCTGTTGTCTGTGTCAAAATACCTTATCTTCTATGGTATTGACAGCAATTTAGGTGCGTTTGAAATACACTAATTACTTTTATCATGTCCGTCTTCCTGGAAACAACACAGATCAAATTATTGGGTTGACTCTGAATTTGGTTAGGCAGAATAATTTTGTTGAGCAATATCAATTTGGTTTAGTAGAATAGAACACAATTAAATGTATGTACGTTTGGTTAATAAAAGGGCACTTTTCTTCATTTCATGGTACAGGCAGTCAGACACTTCATTTTTGAGAGCATAAATAAAACTTTTATGTATTTCTTACCTGTTTCCAAATTCTGATATAACTTGATATGTGGTACTTCTCTTATATGAGTAGAAATGTGCGAGTTTCATTCACTTTAAACATTCTAATTCTTTATGATGAACCTAGCTGAATTGTATGTATATATTTTTAAATTTATAGTCCTAATAGGTGATGATGAGACTGGCTCTTTTTTAATATTACCGTCAGTTTCATTCACATAATTTTATTTAATGTGCCTAAATGGACCTCTACATATATTTTGAAGTCCTTTGACATGTTTTGTTTTGTTTATATGACATGTCCATTGCTTGCTTCAACATTTCATGGAATGTAATAAAGATGTCTGTATTTCTTAAAAGATATTTAAGAATGAGCTGAATTTTGAATCTATATCATGGACATTTAATGCTGAGTCCCAGTTTTCATTTCTTAACATCTTTATTTTCGTCTGACCTGTTTCCTGCGATTATGTTTATTGGACACTGAATCTGCATTTTTTATAACAAGAAGTTGTACATCATGATGAGATAGTCCATTTACCACAAATTCACTAGAAATATGATCTTTCCTGGAACTGTCTGCAAAAACAGTCAATGGCAGTAGTGGAGTAATTTTGAATTCTTGTGGGGAAGTTAACTATTGACATGAGATTGGAAGATGCTAGGAGGGAGCTTAGACATTGTGGTAAGATCATTACTACTAATGTCACCATAAATGAAACATTCTGCTATAGGTTTACAAAGATAATTTAAAATGCTTTTTAACTTGTTTAAGAAAAGTACATCACCACCTGTGAGCTAGTATATACATGTTGGAGAGTTTAGATTCCATATAAAACTTCCATTCCCTTCATCCTTGTTAAGCCCTTTTTATGTAAAGGCCTAAAGAATGCTCCTTGCAGAGTAACTTCAAAATAAATTTAATATAAGAACCGAGTAAGACATGCTTAGAGAACTCAATAAATTATTACATTAAATTGAATACCCTCTTCCCATACAGTTAAGATCAATTAAATACAAGCAACAATTTTTTATCCCTGTATGCAGTGCACTATGCATCAACAACAGAAAGCTTGAGTCTATGTAGCATAGTATTTGCACTGCTGGCTAGCTCTGTCAGTGCAGATATACTTAAACCTGTATTCAATGAAATCAAGGCCAGCATAATTTTCAAATTAAAAATATGTGTACCACAAAGTGGAGTATACTGTTCAATGATACAGTAAGTAGTTCTTTATAAAAAGAAACTTTCTATCATAGCCTGCAGTATATTATTAATTTACTGGGTAGGTATCCCAAAACAAATGCAGTATATTTGTTTTAAAAACAGTATAAAAGCATTTTATTCATTATTAGCCAAATACAGCAACTGAATGAATTACTCTACACAACTTACAAAAAAAAAAAAGACAATTACGCATATACTTAGCTACTTTTATATTTCAATGAAATCATGTATCCAGTAATGAATGATATATCCCTCATAAGCTGCATTATAATTATAAATGTAACTGTAAGAGACGTTACAATGATTAACACTTGATATACATCTTCCTTAATATATAAAAAGAAGATACGATTATCAAAGAATGCTAGTCTGGACGAGCACTCTACAGTTGCTATGTGGAAGAAAGAGAAGCTGCATTAAAGTGTGTAAGTAACTAACATTATCCTGAACTTCTCCTTTAGTTGGGCATGGAAGCCTTTCTTCTTCTCTTTCGAGACCTGAAGGAATGGCACATTCTCTCACCAAGCAATCTGTCCTGTCCTGTGGTGGCCCTTGTAAGGAGTGTCTTCTTCCCTCCTACCCCTCCCCTCCATCCACCCCTACTCCTCCAGTGATTGGGCTCTCCATTGACCTGGTTCAATCTCTTACCACTTTCCATCCTGACTGACCTGTTCCTTCAGACTACTTCTGTCCCTGCCAACCTATATAATCCTTCTGATTCCTGGCACTGTCACTTCAGCCCAGAAGATGGAGACTGTACACTTATCCAAAATTCTGTCATGTACCGGCCAGTCCACATGATACCAGAACCCAAAAGATCATCATCAACATCACCATCATGAAAACCTCAAATCTCACATGACTTTACAAGTTCACAAGGTTCAGCACATAACAAAGGTTACATACCAAATGTGTTGGATTTTCATAATTCTAATGATATAGATTTTCACCACTGAAGCTCCAATATTTCATTATCATAACAAAATCTTGGAAGAAAATCTACATATTACACAAGTAATGAATTATTGTCTTTTGTTTAAAGAAGTGTGTTAACAGAAGGTTAATTTTTTCTAAAGCTCTATTATCATATACAACTTCATATTTATTTATGCGATGAAGAGTAGTAATAACGCATGTGACTCACATTTAAGAGGCATCCTATTTAAATCCTGGTCTAGAACCGAATACCTTGACAAAAGCTTTCAGTTGTTTTCCTGAGTCCCTCCAATTTAAAACTGGAATATTACCAGACATGTGCTGCAGGGACTTGGAGGAGTTCATGAATAGATCTTAGCTACTTTTTGGTTAATTATCAAAGCCCTTTGTTACTGGTACAGGAAATATCAAATGATACAAATAATACACTTGTAATATTGCCTATCCCTACTTCCAAATGCCAGATTTTATTTAAAACTATTCAAAATGAAAAGGAAAATATGGCTTGCTGGAGCAAGCCTTTTGTTAAATTGGCAGCATGCCCTAAATACTACCTTAAAAACAGACCGTAATCAATTCTTATCACATCCTTTATAATTTACTCTATATACTCAGTTTCTCATTATATTCAGCACAAATTAGCTATGCAGTTGATATAGTATTACTAAATGATCTATGAACCAATAAATCTGCAAATAACAGTGTTTGTGTTTTAATATACTCATACTTTTTAACTATAATACTATTAATAATAAACCTAGACCTTAAAACATTACTGATACAAAACTTACCCACATATAAATCTTACTTCTTAAGTCACTAAGTGTTTCACCACATGACTGTCATTTTCAGTGAAATACAACATATATTTTTTAAACTAACAGTTTAATATTAGATGTCTTCAATCAGTTTCATAATTAAATTAGTATATTACAAAGTACATGCATCTCAATGAGAATGTCAGTCAGTTTACTATGGCTAAAACATTCAGTTGGAATGCTTTATACATTTAATAAAAACTTATGCTAAATAAAATGTTTTATCATTCCCTTATTTCACAATATTTACATAACAGTCTTGTTTATCTGCTGAATGTTCTTAATCCTTAAAAAGTCCAACTGTGTGTCCAAACACATAATGAAACATGTGTTACACTGTATGGATACTGCACGACTTTCACATTTCGTAGAAATGTCGTGTCCTTCGGATGAGCGGCACAATTATCAACAAACAGCAAAATCTTTCTGCCTTGTGCGCCCATGGAGGCATCCAGAGAACTTAAAAACGCCGTAAAGATGTCTGTTGTCATCCAAGCCTTTTTGTTGGCGTGATATTTCACCGGAAGTTTTTTCATGTTTTTGAAACAACGCGGTTTTCGTGATTTTCCAACTACAATCGGAACCCGTTTGTCACTACCGTCACTGTTAACACACAGAAGAACAGTAATTCGGTGTTTTGCACGTATTCCCCCGTGGCAAGATTCACCTTTCAATGCCAGAGTCCTATCCGGGAGGGCGTTGTAGAAAAGTCCGGTCTCATCCGCATTATAAATGTCCCGCGGCTCATATCCCTCCAGCAGTGTTGGCAGTCTCTCGAGCCACAGCTCCGTTATTTCCACATCCACAGCAGCACTTTCGCCTTTCCTTTGTCCTTGTAATAAAAGCATTTGTGAAGAAATTCACACTGCACATGCCATCTGGCATCGCTGGAACGAAATATGAGTGCACCCTAATTAAAATCGTAAAATTTCTGACAATGAGCACCGCCATTCACTCCAATATCACCCCTGCACCGCTGACCCTCATTCCAAAAGAATGTGCTGGTTGGGCGACATAACAGGTTACCGCTACTGTTTATTCCAAAAACATTGTGCGTCTTTCGGAATTAAATTCTAAAAATATCACGTAAATTTCGTTACAATTTCTCAGAAACGATCATTGCGGGAAAATTGTGTGCTGGGACTAAGATTTTTTAAGGATCGATGCGATAAAACGATAGTTCGAGGAACGATAGAAGCGGGAAAATGTAACATTATTTTATATGGGATGTATTCGGGACCGAACAAAACGGACGATGCATCCGGGAAAACGATAGTTCCGGGAACGATGGATAGAGGTTTCACTGTATCAGTAAAGTTTTAAGGTTTGTTAATGCTTATCACGTTTTATCTCAATATAGTGCATGGCTATGATATTGGTGTGCCTGAAGGCAGTGGTTCAGTAGACGCACTTGCAAGTGTTGACTGCAATGTACTCAATATACAGATTAATGGAAAGGGAATTTAAAATTTAATTTTATGGTACAGAAAACTTACATTTACAAATATGTTAAGATGTTGCATCCTAGAACTACAGTGCTGATAAAACGTTACAGATGTGCTACAACAGATACAGAATTTTTAAGTATAAACTGGTTGGGACATCATCTTTGGTCAATTTCAAGTATCACATCCTGGGTTAGAATGTTGCATGGGCTGTTCATAACGTCTATAGATAGTGTTGGCATGTATACTGGTCTATAAAGCAAATATTCTATATACAGGATAATGAGAAATTTACATGCGATTTACTATGGCTTCCTTAACCCTTCAGTAATAGCAGATATTTTAATGGTGTCCTACCCTGTGACACAGGAGATTTAAACCCCACATACCTGGTCTACACCATGTATACAGGCTGGTATCATGTGATAAAACTGAGGTCTATCAGGTATGAAGGCTGGCACTGAAGAGTTAACCACGAAGTTACTACAATCATCATCAGTATGATAACCAGACATAACAAAATCAGCAGATCTAACTCTTCTTGTACATAAAAACAACACCTGACATAATACAAAAAGTGGCATGTTTAAATGTTAAATATCTTTTTCATGAAATTAAAAATATATAAACAAAAAACTATTTTGTAAGTGATTCTTTAATCTCCACACTTAATGGCTTAAGCATACTTAATATTTGGTGTCAATATAATAAGTGGGGAAAAGACAGCACAGGCAGAACATAGCTATGCTGAGATCACAACAGATGGGCACATATTTGTTCTTCAGACCTTGTTCCTACAGCTAGTCATAAAAAAGATGAATAATATGAGTATCATTTAGTACACCACAACTGAAAAGTAAAATAGATGTAATTGCACTTGTTACAAGTCTTTTATGTGATAGCACTTTGTAATGACCTTACAGATTAAAAATTAAAGAGTTTCTGATTAAAAATATTGAGTTGCAATTAACACATTAAAAAATGAAACGGACTAGCATGTTTTAATTATGAATATACAAAGCTGCTCTTCAATACAACTTTTAAAATCATACATGTATGATCCACAACATAAACAAAACAATCAGATTTTATTACTGATTTCAATATTTCATTATACAACTTTCTTAGAGCACATACTTCATGAGTGCCACTTCTGAGCAGAAAAATTATTTTTACACTTGGTATTGCTATAAATAAATTTACACTATGTAGTAAATACAAATGTTAGCATATTATGTCATTAAGTACTAAAAGTGAAAACTGAAAAAGAAATTGTATAAGTTCCTACAGAAATGCTTAATTTCTAAAAAAAAGAGGCACACAGCAAATTAATGTTTGTTAACATCTCTGTTTTGTAAATTGTATAATAAAATAATTAGTTTGGGCAGGTTCACTGGGACTTTACTGTTACAAATAAAATATAATAAAGATCACTGAGTGATGAGAGTGTTGAATTTCACTTTAAATGTCATAAAAATTCTAAGTTCATTGAGACATTTTTCTCCAAATAAAATAAAATAATTAAATGTATTAATTATGCAACAGTGAACCATACAAGAGTTATTTAAATTCATTCCATTGTCAATATATACATATATAAAAATGTAGTAACCACATTGCAATTCAGAGATAAGAATAGTCCCATGCACATTATGTAGAACAGCATAAATTCTTGAACAGAGAGAAAAAACTGAATACCTGAATTAACCTCTTCAAAGACAATGATGGTTTACAAGCAAGAAAACCCAACAGCAATATTTTGCTCCTCCACCTGTAATTTTTTTTGCTGATCATATTCAATGAAACAATATTCAGCTACTGTTTATCTATATTACCACATCAAACCATTCAAGTCTTTCTCACAGTTCATCACTCTAAAGTGTAATTACTCTTATGCCAGATATCAAGACTGACTGACACCAATTCAAGAATGAGACACTATTTATCTGCAGGACTCAAAACTGATGAAAATTTCTACAAATGTTAGTAGGAATTTCTGTAAGCACAAATAATGGGCACAGTCATATGACCTGTGAATCATAAAATCATTGTGAAAAACCTTCAATTGGAATATTATCAAATATTGCAATACTGTTACAGGCGAACAGACATTCAAACACACACACGCTCACTACCCTGTATTTTTCACATAGTAAAACTACTAATTTTGTTATATGAATGCATGTTCTACAACTCACATTTTCTGGAATTATGAATATAATGAAATATACATTTTGACAGCTAACCCTTTGCGCATATCAAAACAAGGCAATGGGAATTAATTTTAAATCTTGGTAAAAAAAAAGACAGATAAAAGGATAAATGCAGTAATGCAAGTATAGCTTCACATAATAGTTTGTTATAGAGAGATATATTTGGATTATAATGACAGTAGGTAGCATTAGGTAATGAAAATTAAATCTATTGTTATAACAAATGGCTGAATTCTGTGATTGTACAATTGCAGAATTAGTGTGCTCAGCCATCATTTCTGTTCAGTTGTCACAAATATAAGCAAAATAATATGAAGGACAACACAACATTATGTTTCACAACTTTTTAGAATTGTGTGTTATCCAGTATCCTTACACACACACATATACACATATGCAGCCTTATAACAAATGAAGTATGTATTCCTCAAGTACAATATTTTCTGCCTCTATTTAAAACTAATTAATTATATCTTTGTTTGTAATTATGTTATGGCTTCAGAATCTTTAACAACCATCAATGCCATGGTACATTTCATCCATGCTGCACATTATCACAAAAAGGGATATATAATCCTTGAAAC
Source organism: Zootermopsis nevadensis (assembly GCF_000696155.1). The sequence goes on along the minus strand of NW_019059694.1, from coordinate 1,134,020 downwards.
TTCCTATGGTTTCATTTTTAAGGAAAATATAAGCATTATGTTTAGGACATGAAAAATACATACATTTCACAACTTGGCAAGTAAACCCTTACACAGCATAGAATTACACATGCGATTCTTTCCTCAAAGGTGTCAGCCGAAGCCCCTTTGCAAGCATCTGTGCTTCAAGGTCCCGATCTTCTTCTTGGTACCTGAAATAAGAAGCATTTATTTGTAAACAACTGAGCAGATTCAGAATTATTATGTTCAAATGGCAATGGCCAAAACAATTTTCTTTTTCACCTTAACTATAAAAATCTTACTTCAAGTTAAAATAGTATATACTTTTATATTCACAAACATTACTAATCAGTGTGAGTTACAATAAACATATCAATATTTTAGACCATAAGTGATGTCACATTACTATTCATAAAACAGCTATAATACCGGGTCTACAATTTATGCTGTAACGGCCTTGCTTGCATTGCGTGCTCGGCCGAGTGCACTGTTGGTGTGGGATAGAGATAGCGTGTTATTCCCGTGAGTCACAGGTGAATCAGTTTCATTGCGTCTCTCGTCGCGGATTGACGTTGATAATATGGTGTACAGTATTAAGCAACGTGTGTTCTTAGTCGAAACATATGCCAAATATTCATCCTACGGAAGATGCCGCCGTAAATATCGCAGACATTTTCCCGGTGAAAGTGTTCCTAGCAGGCCCACGATAGAGAGATTAATAAAAAAATTTTGTAGTACGGGATCAGTTTTGGATAAAAAGAAGAACAGGAAACAGAGTGTATTGACGGAAGAGAAATTGGATGAAATTGGGGCTTTCTTAGAAAAAAGTCCAAGGAAATCTTTGGCACGTTTAGCTGCACAATCTGGCGTGTCATTGGGATCTGCTCACACAGCAACGAGACTTCTGAAATTGCGACCATATAAGACCACTGTTGTTCAGAGATTCACAAATCCTGACACTGGTGCTTGCCTGCAAGCACAAGGAAGTCACTTTGAACATCTTTTGTGATTTAAGGTAAGAACAATTAATGTAATAACATGTATTAGT
>NW_019059694.1:1112553-1124277 GCF_000696155.1 Zootermopsis nevadensis | reverse complement strand
TTTTTTTTTTTTTCACTTTTTGACTTGCTGGTTTCAAAAGCTGCATTACTCTGAATCGGCGCAAATCGAGGTTTACCTGTACTTCCCATTATAACCAATACTTAAAGCGTATTGTGGCGAGTTATTTGTTATAAATTTTATTATATTCGTTTTATCTAGATTTAGAGCCAGCTTGTTAGCAGTAAACCATTTACTCATATGATACAGAACTATGTTTGATGTTGAACACAAATCATCAAAATTTTTATTAGAAATTATGACACTTGTGTCATCAGCAAATATTATGGGTTCTGTTAAAGTATTTTTTTTATTGTTGGATGAAGGTCATTTATGTATATTATAAAAAGCAAGGGCCCTAAAATTGACCCTTGGGGAACTCCCACTCCGTATCACATAAATCTATTTAGATTTCACTTCTACCAGATTTGATTGTGTTTAGTGTAGTTGGCAACAATTGTTTAGCCTTGTAATGCCCTCTTTATGAAACTAAATGGGTAAAAATACAACACTTCACTTTAATAACAGGACTTAGGGTTATAAGCCAGTTGTGGCAGAGCCTCTTAATAAAACATACTAATTGATTCCAGCCTTACACAATACAATGGGGGTGAAGTTATGAAGCTGGTAAGTTGTGTCTTTGATGGTGAGTGGTAGGTCTTATATTATGTTATCTTTCAGTTTCAGCTGGTTAGAGGAGTGCAAATGGTCATAACATGTTCCATCGTCTAAAAGAAATATCATACATGCACTAAACCACAATATTCGTATTTCAACTGGCCTTAAAACTGCCACTTACTTTACTTATGTATGTAAATATAATATTTGCTGTTTCAAATAATGTAGTGCCTAATTCTCCCTTAACCTACATATGTTGGAACTCAAATATTTACAAGCATTAGCAACTTGTTTCTGACATCCAGCCAAACACATGACCAAACACTGAAAGTACAGTACTTTTCTCACCATCTTTGCTCATCCTATCTCGAAGTTCTTGCTGAAGTCGTGCATGTCGGTCTTCTAACTCCATTTCCTGAGCTCTAACCATCAATTCTCGCTCATAGCGTCGTAATTCGGTGCGTTCTCTCATCAAATCAAACCATTCTCTCAACAGTTCTGATTCTTCTTTACATTCAGCATCTAAAATCATATGCCAAAGCTGCTGATTAGATTCTATAACTTAATTAACCACATTTCACACTGATCTAATTAAATAACACAAAGATGTGCAGATATTAAAGTTTACATTCCTATCATTGGTATAGAAATCCTCATAATCATAGAGCCACATTTAAAGGGTACCAATGAACTGCATCTTACCTTTCATCATAATTTAAATACCATTATCATCATTTTATGTGGCAATTAAGAGACATTAGTCACACTTTACAACAGAAAGGATTCCCTGGCTATGTAAATCTCCACATCTCAGTATGATCTGATTCACTTTCAGTTAGAGAACTGATCTGATTATATACAGAGGTCTACAAATTAAATACCTGGGAGAACAATGCATATAACCATTCTTTTAGAAGAACAGCTCTCATTAGAGCTTTAGTCAGTGTTGTTTACATTAACAAAAGAAAACTCTTTAATAATAAGTTTAATTTTATTTATCCATAGTTGTGCTGTATCGGTGCAAGACTTGGTCTCTCGCTTTGAGGGAGGAACATAGATCAAGGGTCTCTGAGAACAGCGTGTTAAGAAGGATATTTGGACCCAAAGGGAGGAAGAAGGATCATGGAGAAAACTGCATAATAATAAGCTTCACGGCCTGTATTCACCTGATATTGTTGAGCGATTAAATCGAGGAGGATGAAGTGGGCAGGACATGCAGCATGCATGGAGAAGGGGAGGGGTGTTTACAGGGTATTGGTTGGGAGGCCTGCTACCACCCTCCACAAAAGAAATCCTACAGTTTCACACACTTGTTTGTTGCCCCTAAGCAGCTGGTGAGTAGCAATCCACTGTAAGATCCAGACATATGAACATTTAGAACTAACTTGATGTCTACTGCATATACAAATTTAGAACAGAGCTATATACTGCAAACATTCCTTGTCAACCTTTTGATATTCACAGTTACAATAAAATAAATGTACTTGTGCCTTCTCCTCTCAGTGCTTTCTCCACACTGACTCCTCTCTGCTCCAATTCTCTCTGTTTGACCTCCAGTTCTTCCAGTTGACGTTGAATTTCTTGAGCCATTCGTAACCTAGGTATGAATATAACTCTAATTAAAACACCAATTACTTGCAACAAAATACACCTTCACTGATGACAAGACAAAATGTATATTTTATAGAAAAAAGTTGTCAGTGGAACCACGGTTCCGGAGAATTTGACGTAAATACATCTATACGGAAAGGAAGTTTATGTATTGGTTTTATTCTAAATATTTCCTTTATACATGCTTTACAATTTAGATAAGTTTGATTAAGACATTGCTTAATCAACTTGAATTAGTTACGCTTAAGATGGCTCTGTGGTAGCTGAATATAATGTAAAATAATGTAATGTAAGGTAAGGTAAGGTAATGTAATGTAAGGCACATTACTTTAAATTACCAGCACAAAATTATCTACTCCACGACGCACTTCTTGTACAAGCAAATCACAGCTCAGCTCTTGCCGCAATAACGAAAGCAAAAATGTTACCTTTTAAGTTGAACTTGGCGAGCCATGCGTCGATTCATCCTTGAATGTCGCCTGTTAAAGCTTGCTGCAGTCCCATCTACAGATGATGCTGTGTCATGTGTAGGAGTAGAGAGGACTGTGGCATGTGAGTCTTCTTCTGGCTCTGAGTAACTGTCTTCTAAAGGGACCAAATATACTTAGCCCTGTATTACACTTTCATAAGACTACAATGATTACTACATATTGGAATCCCTTCTAAAACTTGCAAATGAAAGGAATTTGTGGTGATAAAATAACTGCTAAAGGGACTTTCTTTCACATTCACAATATATCTACTAATGCTAATATTATGAAAAATAAATAAAGTACTTTACAGCACAATGCTTGAGAAAATGACAGATGCTATAAGCTAAATGATATCTTCATACAAACAACAAGCTTGTAAGCAATAAATTTTGAATTGCTTTCACACTCACATATTTTTTTAATATAAGGAAAACTTTTGACATATAAAACAGTATGTTAAAAAAAAGTAAAGCTATCCCCCTATGCACCATGTAGGCGCTCGAGGGGAGAAAACATATAGCTCCTATTCATTTTCAACCTCAGCTCTAGATGGGGGTGAGTAGTCAGCATCATGCCCCAGGCACAATTTATCCCTGGGGAAGGGACCCCTGGTATCCACTGTAGGCTAGGCAGGCCCCAGAGCTGGTACAAATGCACAGGATAGAAGTAAATCCTCTGTCCCTTGTCAGAGATCGAACCCTGATTGTCCAGCCCACAGTCAGTCACTATACTGCCTGAGCTACCCATCTCTCCCCTATAAACAGTGATTATAAAATTTTTGGCAAAACACCAGACAAACCTGAGACTCTTGGAATAGATCCACCCTGACAGTTGACAGGGGGTGGTGGAATTGGTGGTGGAGTTGCTCCATCAGTGGCAATAAAACCCAGACGCTTGCTAGTAGACTCACCAACACTTTTGGACTGCTTATCAGTTGGCACCAGTGGGGCTTTCTCCTGCTGTATACATAACATGAACATATATTCCATTTATTACACTTAAAACATTGCCAAGCTCAGGTGTAAAATGGGCCTTAATTAAGAATATTTTAATATACATGTGAGATTTGAGGTTTTCATGGCAGTAAAAATGTGGACTGTGACTTTCTCGGGTGCCACAGTGCACAGTCATGTAAGTGGCTGCCAATGTTTTAGAGGAAAAAGACCACAATTCACATTCTAATGACATCATTGGGTTATAAATGAATTTTACAAAAGTAAATATAATACTTTTACTTTAATCAGAAGCCTCCACAGGTTCATTGTTATTGCATGGAAGCCAAAATGCATGGTGCATGGGTAAATAAGTTTAGACTAAATGTAAAGTTTTAGGAACTACTTATTTCTTCAGGTGAGAGTTTTGATTGGTATAACATACTCACAAAACATATGCAATAAGGTTGGAATCTATCATACATTCTACAGCATAGTGCAAGTGAATTTGAAAGTATATGAGAAATGGTGCAAAACATACCTCCGTACAACCAAATGTAGTATGTAAACAAAAATAAATAAAAGATCATATTGTAGACATAATGTCAGAGGTAGAATCATATATGTAGTTACAGTATCAAAAGATATTCATACATACTTCTGAAAATAATGGATACTATACATAACACATCATGCATTTCAAATTATCTCACCAGTACTATAGTTTGGTTATCTGAACAAATCCAATGAGAACTACCCAAACAGAAATTTTAAAAATACTAATACTTCCATGCGACCTTTACAATCAAGAAGAAAAATAATGAAATAATGCTTACATCTGAGTCATCCGACCACGAGATTTTCTCTGACTGAAAAAAGATATCTGAATGTACCAGTCATTTTTATCTTAAATAAAAATATACTACAAGCACTGCACTGTGTATTGTACATATGGAAACACTGAAAATTCCTCAACACACAAATATAATGCAGAACGAGAAATGACTTCTTCCAAAAACATATGTATTAATTAATATAATTCAAACAACATTCTGGTAGCAAACTTATGGTGAGAAAGCAATATAATGCAATATGCCAAGTGTCATGCACAGTTTTTCCACCAAAATTCAACAAATTATGCTTTGTGATCAAAGAATTGTGTATTCCAATATATTGACAGTTGACAGGGGGTGGTGGAATTGGTGGTGGAGTTGCTCCATCAGTGGCAATAAAACCCAGACGCTTGCTAGTAGACTCACCAACACTTTTGGACTGCTTATCAGTTGGCACCAGTGGGGCTTTCTCCTGCTGTATACATAACATGAACATATATTCCATTTATTACACTTAAAACATTGCCAAGCTCAGGTGTAAAATGGGCCTTAATTAAGAATATTTTAATATACATGTGAGATTTGAGGTTTTCATGGCAGTAAAAATGTGGACTGTGACTTTCTCGGGTGCCACAGTGCACAGTCATGTAAGTGGCTGCCAATGTTTTAGAGGAAAAAGACCACAATTCACATTCTAATGACATCATTGGGTTATAAATGAATTTTACAAAAGTAAATATAATACTTTTACTTTAATCAGAAGCCTCCACAGGTTCATTGTTATTGCATGGAAGCCAAAATGCATGGTGCATGGGTAAATAAGTTTAGACTAAATGTAAAGTTTTAGGAACTACTTATTTCTTCAGGTGAGAGTTTTGATTGGTATAACATACTCACAAAACATATGCAATAAGGTTGGAATCTATCATACATTCTACAGCATAGTGCAAGTGAATTTGAAAGTATATGAGAAATGGTGCAAAACATACCTCCGTACAACCAAATGTAGTATGTAAACAAAAATAAATAAAAGATCATATTGTAGACATAATGTCAGAGGTAGAATCATATATGTAGTTACAGTATCAAAAGATATTCATACATACTTCTGAAAATAATGGATACTATACATAACACATCATGCATTTCAAATTATCTCACCAGTACTATAGTTTGGTTATCTGAACAAATCCAATGAGAACTACCCAAACAGAAATTTTAAAAATACTAATACTTCCATGCGACCTTTACAATCAAGAAGAAAAATAATGAAATAATGCTTACATCTGAGTCATCCGACCACGAGATTTTCTCTGACTGAAAAAAGATATCTGAATGTACCAGTCATTTTTATCTTAAATAAAAATATACTACAAGCACTGCACTGTGTATTGTACATATGGAAACACTGAAAATTCCTCAACACACAAATATAATGCAGAACGAGAAATGACTTCTTCCAAAAACATATGTATTAATTAATATAATTCAAACAACATTCTGGTAGCAAACTTATGGTGAGAAAGCAATATAATGCAATATGCCAAGTGTCATGCACAGTTTTTCCACCAAAATTCAACAAATTATGCTTTGTGATCAAAGAATTGTGTATTCCAATATATACAGGTGTCCCAAACAGATGTATACACATTACAATACGGAATATTAACCCTGTGTGTATACATCTTTTTGAAATACCTGTATATAACACGGAATGAATTAGATTTTTTCTTATATGAACAACCAATTTTTATTACAGATCATGAAAAACAACTGGTGACTGAGGGAAGAGGGGGAAAGTAATCATGTAGCCATACAGTGGAAATGCTCAAATAAGACAACCGTGACTGACAACATTGTAACTAAATATAGTTAACTTCAAACAGGCAATGACTAGTTGCTCAAAGTTATGCTCTATTTTTTAACAGTTCTTAATGCCAAAATTTATATCCCAAACATGCACCATGGTGAAGAAATCATTACATTTAACTTTAATATAACGTATCTCTTATCATCCTTTCAAAAATAATTTGTTGACCAGAAGTCAACATGGTACAAAATTTTTGTGCAGACATTCTTTATTCAGAATACTGCATATACTGAAAGTTAAATTAATAAAAACTAAAGTTGTTCCAAACACAATCCACAGGATGTTCACCTAAAAAAAATTGGGAAGGCATTAAATACCTAACTAGGTAAACAATAAATCCATGTTTCAATACAGCTGAAGAGTGATACTCAGCAATAAATCTTACATTTTTTCAAACAAAGGTGAAATATGAAGATTGCTATCTTCTGCGTTGTAGTGCCATGTAGTCAGGTAAAAGTTCACCAACATTTCAGAGGTAATTGCTACCTCCATCATCAGGACAGTACTACAACACAAAAGATAACCATCTTCATATTTGCTGCTGTGAGAACCTCAAATCCTATTAAAGCTGAAATATATTGCCTCCATGTGGTGTTACTGATCAAACCTAAATGTTCATGGTAATGTGTCTTGTAAAAAACCAAACTAAGATCTTTTATGTCTTCAGGGCTGTAAGAAGTTCAACAGTTCTTTCATATTCATGTCATAATGCTTTAGATACTGTTGATTATTGTATATAAGTATGGTGTTCTTTGGTGCTACTGTGGGCTTAGAAAATGAATATACAAACAGGATAAATAACAAACAATCACTGGAAGATATGTTCAAATATTCTCTTTAAGTAGTCATCCTGTAGTTGTTGCATGGTGTGATGTGTCATATTAGATTCATCATTTTTTTTAAATAAAAACAGTAATTGTGAATCTTTACTTTATGCAATCCTAAAGTGTGGGTATTTCATTTTTATCTCATTCTACAAGTCAATACTATTTAAAAAGGCTATGTTTTACATGTGATTACTCTATTAACAATAAAATACCATTTCTGAAACTTAAAATTAAAAGAAACACGAGGCATAAAGTAAGGTATCATGTGTAATAAGTGCAAAACCTTCATACTAGCAGATTTGAAAGGACATTTTAGAATCACAACTGTTGGAGAAGATGCACAATAATATAAACAGTACTACTATAATGGGTTATAATTTATAAATGTAGTAGTACAAAGGGATGGGAATCCTAAACACCTTCTGCAAAAGACACACATTTAAGACGTAATTTTTTAAAATGTGCAATGACTAAAAAGTGGGCATAATATAATCTGAAGTAGAGTTGCAGCTTTATTAGTCATAAATAAAATCTTCTTGGGCCATCAGCCATGTCAGATGATTAAAACTTGCTGATGTTTTGAGGACCATCTCTGTCTTCATCCTCAACGCTACTCATACTGTGTGTTGTAAGCAACACATATATACCTGCCTTTTGCTAGTGCACAGATCTAAGTGCAAGCCAATGGGAGGGCTAGTGGTAAGAGTCAATCGCTTCCTTCACTTGAGCTTTTCTTTTGAATGGTGGATCTCTGAACTGTTTGATTATGTTGATCAATGGATCCCAGGAATGAGCAAGTGTGAAGCCTCCTTCCCTGTTAAAGTTCCTGGGTAAAAGCTTGATCTCAGTAGCCTAGTTTATCATCATCACTGTGCCTACCAGTCTCTCCTTCTGTGTCTGCGACCTCTGTCTTGTAGCCATGGCACACTTGCTATATCTGTTCTGTTTGAACGTCTTTTTTAGGTAGTCAATATCGCTATGGAGACTCTCTGGATCACATATAGTCCTTGCCCAGTAAACCATTGTCTTAAGTACTGCCTGCTTCTGTGCCAGACTGTGTGCAGACTTTGCGTGGAGATACTGGTGTGTGTGTGTGTGTGTGTGTGTAGGGTTCCTGTATATGGTATGACTCCATGAGTCATCTGTCTTCTGCTTACCAGGACATCTAAGAAGGAGAGTATACTGTTTTGTTCGACTTCCATTGTGAAGTTGATGTTAGAGTGGAAACTTTATAACTTTTTTAAACCCTGGAGCTCTTCTTTTCCATACGCCTAAACAACAAAGGCATTATCTACATATCTGTACCAGTAACAGTAACAGAAAGTTCTTCCATGTGATAACATGGTGAGTTGGCAGCAAGTGTTGTTCACTGTGTAGTACTGGATGGTTCAAGCCTCACGTATTGCTGACACAGACATGCAGTAAGTCAAGCTTTGTGTACATGATTATGTGGTCTAATGCAGCAGCCTTTAAGCTGAATGGTTATGATCACAGATACAACTGTGTGTCCTCTGTATCAACTAAGCATGTCATACTACTAGAATCACAGTATGAGTAGCAATTCCTGAGGTTATTTTTCTTCACTGGCATGGTGAATATACCATTGGCACAACCACTATGGAGAAAACATACAGACATGGCTCTCTAAAAAAGATGATTATCCTAAAATTTGAATTAGAATTTTTGGATTAGTATTAATAATTTTCTCTCTGGTGGATCTTACAATGAACGCCAGTGGAATTTCAACTGCAAACTTCGAAACACATAGTCATCAATTACTGATAATGACCAAGAAATAAATTAACTACAAGTTTTAACATCTGGCATAGCTGTTCTGCTGGCTAGTGTGAGGGCCACAAAAAAAAGCTGTCATCCAGCCATAAACATGGTAACTCTAGCAAACAATGCATGGAGAAGAGCAAATGATGAGTATTCCAATAATGACAACACCACCTCACAACGTAAGTCATTGCTGGTTAATGGTCATACACTCTCATAACATCAACAGACATACTTTCTTTCCACATAAAAAATTGCTGTTTAATAAGAACATGTATTTAAAAAAGCCTAATCAGCATAAGTGGAATTATTTATTGTTTTATACATTCTGTCAAAGAAAAATTTAAAACTATGACATACATTAAATTCTTTCATAAAATATGAATGTGCAGTTTTACTCACTTTCCCTTTATCCTTATGTTTATTTAACCGGAATCTTGAAAATTTATCTTTAGCAGAATGACTGCTTCCCGGAGGTATTTTGGGTGGGGATGGACTTCTAGAAGACTCCTTCTTTTTATGGAAGAAGTCTGAAACAGCTTGGATAATACTTTTTCGACGTTCACGGTCCTTGGACTTTTTTCTTGTATCTTTTGCACCCTCACTTTGTGTCAAACACACGATGGAATCTGGCTCCAAATGGAAGTGTGTCTTGGGAAAAACAAAAAAATTTAACATTATAACAAACAAAGAAACAAAACACATACAGCAGAAAGCAAAGAAAAACCAAAACAGGATCTATAAAACATAGTTATGTTTTGTTAGAGTTATTGTATTATAAAGAAGAAAGTGGCATTACAGTCACTGTAAAAGTGATCTATTTGCATCTCAGATTTGCACAGATAAACTGGAATGACACATAGAATGGCCAGAGGCTACTGCTTTTGAATTAAACCTTTTTTTGTGTGCTGAAAAATACCAACATGGCAATTAACAAACATACTTTCAAGTTTCAATGGCCACTCCTGCCTACTCTTTCCAAAATTAAAAATTTGGAAGCAAGGCACTGAAGACAAGTTGGTTATTATTGTGTTCATTTGATCTTACTCCCTAGGCCTCTGATGTAGTAACTGACCAGAAGACAGCATGCACATAATTCTGGTACCTTTTACTAGTAAACTGCCTACAATTACTGCAGTCACATACTCGATGAGTTTAGAAACATGAAAATGTTTGTACTTGCTATTAAAATACTTCATAGAAAAGGTAAAAGTTCAGAAATCACTGAATAATACACAATGATGTTATAAATGGATGTTATAATTACTCCATCAATTGACTTTAATTTTTTTTCTCTACAAAACAAAACTATATACACTACTAAAATGACTAAGTCATGCACCATATACCCTTAGTAACAACAAGAACAACTACTATGTTAGACAACATTGCTCTGATACACTGTATTTATACTGGACACTATCCAATGTCTGGGGTAGGTTTAACTTTTATCTTTGGTGCACCACAGCTTAAGCATTACCCAGCTGACTGGGTCACACTAGCATTCTGCTAAACCACTACACTTGAGAGAATGAGCTTTGATCTGATTGTCTAACAAAGAACATAACAATAAGGATATTACAAGCAGACATGTTCCATAATTTTTAAGAAAGATGCTAATTTTATTTTATTTAAACTGAACTGAACTGAAATTAAAATGATCATGTACTTGCATTCTGATGGGTCTGTTATATTTAGATTTGATTGCTCCTGCAGGTTAACTGAAAGACAAATTCCAGCAAGTCTGTCACTGACTTAAAGCCATAAATATACAAGCAACAAAATTGTTTCAACCTTAGCAAAAACAAAACCTATTTCTTTCCTTCATACAAAACACTCATTTTGATTTCAACAACATAAATTTAATATGTTCTGAAATATTTTACACATGCAGGTAAAATTCATGCCAAAGATGTGAGGAACAAGGTAGCGACTTATACACACATACAGAAAAAAATTCTAAATAACAATAGCACTGTTACAATTCAACAATAATCCAAAACAGATGTTCTGTAATAATAAAGGAAGTCTACAGTGCAGGTGAAAATTGTTATAATGTGCTTTACCTAATTTTTATATTATTATGTGAAAAGTCATATATATAATGGCCATGTAATACTTGGGATTTGCTTTTCAAAATTTCTTTATGACTAAGGTATAACTAACTAACTAGATGGCTTACCAAACCCGAAGGTTCATCACCGAATTAACCAAAGCACTCCACCGGACTCTGTCCTGGGCCAACAAAATCCAGTCTCCTTCAACTCCTATCTCCCATAGATCCCGCCTGATATTATCCTCCCATCTATGTTTAGGTCTCCCCAGCGGTCTCTTCCCTTCAGGTTTCCCAACCAGTACCCGGTGCACACCTCTTGTCCCATCCATGCGAGCTACATGCCCAGCCCATCTCATTCTTCTCGACTTAATCACCCTGACAATACTGGGGGAGCAGTATAGATTTTTAAGCTCATCATTATGCAGTTTTCTCCATGCCCCATCGTCTTCCCTCTTAGGCCCAAATATCCTCCTCAACACCTGCAATCTGTGTTCCTCCCTCTGAGTGAGAGACCATTTTCGCACCCATACAAAACAATAGGCAAGATTATTGTTTTGTATACTTTAATTTTCAGGTTCTTAGAAATCAGACGGGAAGACAAAATATTTTGAACTGAAAAGTAGCAAGCATTTCCAGAATTTAATCTCCTCCTAACTTCCTCATGAGTGTCATTTTGATTTGTTATTGTTGTTCCCAGATATTTGAACTTTGTAACCCTTTCAAAGGAC
>NW_019059694.1:1076796-1095590 GCF_000696155.1 Zootermopsis nevadensis | reverse complement strand
AAAGACTTTTTTGGTAAAAAGAAGTAACTTTGAAAGAGAAACATTGTTTTTTTTTTAAAATTTTTAATGCTTTCCTGCATCTATCGTTTTCCCGCATTCATCGTTTTTATTTCCCACCCCCGCCGAAAACGATGCATCGAGGTTTCACTGTAATATAAAAAGTTTTAAGTTTATAGCTAGCGACCAAACTTCCTAAATCAATATTAATACAACATCAAGATTCAGTGGTATCTATTTCAAACTGCAATAAACTCATTATTAGGACATCTACCAATTCATGAATATACTGCCTGTAAGAACTCTACATACAATTTATATTTGTGTTAAGAAAGTTTCCATTTTTATGAATAGTATTATGTCTAATAAGACATGCAAAGGCAAAACTGAACAAGAACAAGACCTTTGGAAAATTATACAAATCGCTGGTGGCTTAAATGTTGTTTCTTCAAAAATCATAATTTCAAACTCTAAAATTTTTATCATTAAACAAGACATAAAAAGTGTCATTTTGTTGTTTCCTGTTACAGTAAAAAAATTGGGACAAAAATATTCCACTATTTTAGGATTTTACAATTTTGACATATATTTATACTGAGTCAGGTAAGATCAAATTTATTACTGTGGGCTTACCGTGACATTTCTAGGTCTCTCTGTGTTTCCTATTCTGTCCATGCTTCCTATTCTGTCCTTATCATTGCTTCTTCTTTTACGTTGCCGGCGAAGGGAATCAACTTTTTTCTCCCCTGTATTAATTGTTGGAGAACTGATTACACCTACTGGCTTGCGAATCTGTACAGGACGTGCATGGTGGTGGTGATGTTGCTGCGACACAATGCGACCTACGAGTGAGACTTTGTGTGCTGGAGTCAGATTGCGTAACTGAGCAATCCTGGTAGATGGAGACTGGTCCTCTTTCACTTCTGACTCTTCCTGTATGTAGAGAACAAAATGATTTTATAGAATTTCAGCAACATATATTTCAAACAATAAAAAGAAGCAACTGGCAACCAAAATCTCACCAATTTTGGATGTTTAATGTGTGGTATTTCCCCACGGAAAGTGTCATAGATTTGTGAAAGATAGGAAAGCATTGTAAGTTTATCTGGTACATCACACTGTTCCATTTCTTGCCCTGTCATTACCTACAAGTAAAAGGAAATATCACAATTAGTTTCACACTTATTTGTAAAAATGTTAGGTTAGAAATATGTCTATATCTGAAAATATCCTATTGAAGTATTTCAGTTTTAAATATACTTAGATTAATCTGCAGCATTTCAAAACTTTCTTCCACATTAATTTATCAACCACCATTTAAACCTAAGTCAAGAAATCTGCTCATATCAATATACTACTGTACTTACTGGAGGAATACCTAGTTCCCGTTCCAAAGAGTCAAATGCTAACTGATTATTTGCAGCTATGTCCTCTGCTGACAGGGCATGAAAATCCAGGAGATCTGGTCGGTAGCGATGTATTATTGCACAAAGGACGAGCCCATTCTTGAAAGAATGAGTCATATTTTCAACATGCACATTGTCATACAAAGCAACTTGTTTCTTCAACCAATGAAGTAACGTATCTGGATGAACTTGTGAATCTGAAATGTAATCATTATTTAGATTTAAGGTTTTAATTAATATACAAACAATATACCTTGGTGACTTAAAAAATTATGCAACTTCTTGATTTTCTTGAACTTAGTAAGTCTCAACCACTACAGCATGTATGGACACAAACATACCACAATCGATTATGTAATTTCTTGATTGGGTGGACTAGAAATAAGTGAACTGTTTAAATTGCAGCATCAATTATAATTCAAAATATTACTTCAGAATTAATATTTAACCATACAAACAGCAATGTGTTACCATTTTCAAAAAGCAATGTTCTTGTATGTACACTTCTGAAGGCAAACTCCAATAAATATTTCCTAAAATAATGTTATGCCACAAAAACCAAATTTTCTCTTCATACTATACCACAAAAAACAAATGTTTATATGTATGAATACAACATTAATGCTGTTATGCAACATTCTAAGCCGCACACATGCAATTTATTACAAACTGCAGTGTATAATCATACCCTTATTACTATGGCCACAGTCATGCAAAGGATGGTGCAACAGGTGACCATACAAAGAGCACAATTTATAAGAATGTGATAATATGTGGATTTCTTTCTTTCTCAAATTTGTCATACTGCACCATATTGTAAAGATGGATTAAAAAAACAGAACTCTTAAGCACTTGCTTAACACATTTGTAATTTAGAATCATCCACTATGAAGGGGATTTATAAATCATGATTACAATTTTAATATGTTTTCAGACACTGTTGGAAAAATGTTTGCAGTTTGCAGCATATTCTACTGTTACTAGCATAGTACTATCCATCAGAGTTAATGGGAATGAACCTTTTTTGTGTTTAACAGTAATACAATATATTTCAGCATTAACTTTAAAAATTGAAATTAAAGTAAAAAATCTAAAAAAATTCTTCATAAACTAAACTAAATGCGAGAACATTTTCAGTGACTGAAGCTAGATTTCTGCCAAACGCATCAACAAAAAGCCAATGTACCTGTCTCCAGAATCAACACTCCACCAAATCCCACCACAGGCACAACCATAGTCCCATTTAAATTTTCTGTTATCAGTCACCAAACCCAAAACTTAATTTCAATTTTTTTTTGCATCACACAAATGGGGCAGTCATACAGTCAAGTGTGACATAATATGTATCTGTGATATAAACTGCTTCTAATAAGTTTCTTATTAATTCAATACAAAATTAAGCTATTTCCCATGAATTACCATGTAGACTTGAGAGGACGAAAAATTGCCACCATGACAATGAAGGCCTATTCATTAATCCAGGGTTGTCATTCAGCACATGAAAGACAACTTGAAATGCTTGCAAATCATGCCAAATTCAACTCTCTTAGTGCAATAGCAGTCTCATAGTATTTACTGAAAAAACTGATGGTTATATTTTTAATAATCCCCATTTAATGTTGAAAGCATTGGGACCAGAGATCATATGTTTTGTATGAAATATGTTCCGTATATGTTTAACAATTTTACCAGGTTTCAATAGAAGAGTTCAAGACTGGGAAAATGCTGTCACTTATTTCGAACAGCTTGCCTTGTAATGATCTATCAATAGAATGAAAAAAGGTATTTGGAAAGTAGTACAGTAAAGCAAAATATTTGCTAAGGGGCTTAGAAGCTGACCCAACCAACTTCATAATAGTAGGTATAATAAATAACAATACATAAAAATCCTACAGGGAGTAAAATTCTTTTATATTGCTGTATTAGAGTCCATTCTATATAGGTTGCAGCTCATACAATAAAACATGAAGATTTATTACCTATGGATAACATCACACATAACAACACCACCATTGTTACTATCAAGCATAAAATTGTAAAACTACTAAAATGACGCATACAGATGAGATTTCAGGTTCTTACAGCAGCAAATATGAAGACAACTACTATCTTCTGGTTATATGCAGGGTATAATTTGGTAGAAATTAACCAGCATTTCAGAGATGTTTACTTCCTCCTCCATGAGGCCAATGACCAAGCTCCAGGTGAGAAAGTGTGTTGTGATACAGAAGCAGGTTGGAAAAGGTAGAAGCCTGGCCAGGCAATATATCATAACCTTTCCTACTCTGCTGCATGAGCTGCAGCTTTTATAGAACAGACTCTCAAACAGCAACTTAAAAGAATTTTGGTCCCTTTAATTTTACAAAGTGAAGGATTTTACTAGATGAGAATTCCTCATACTTAATGTTTCCAAGTGGGTTGGGAGGACTACAAAGCCCCATAGCAAGCATTTTGCTTTACTGTACTTTTTTATGTGTGGCTTACTCACCAACTTGATAATGGAGAATGTAGGCACCTCTGAAATTTCAGTAAATTGCTACCAGACCACATGGCACAATGTCCCAGAACACAATCAACATGCAACTTAAAATTATAATTTTTAGATTTAAAATAAAGAATATCACAAAGTTTTACGGCATGCTTGGCAAACATAAGATACTGACACCCACCCTTAACTGTGAATCATATGTGCCACACACCAAAATGGAGTCAGTTCATCATGGTTACCAGGTATCATAAAAAAGAAAACAAATATTAATTTCATTATGTTGTAAAGAAGAAAATGACAAGGGAAAAAATACAGTAACACAAGTTTGAGTACTCACCATACAAACAAGGATATTTTGTTAAAGTCGAGATTTTTTGAAATGGACAACAAAAATAAGTGCTCAAAATGTGCCTTCCCATGTTAGATATATTTTTATGATAGATATTTGGTGTATCAGTTGATTAGATTTCACTTCTATATCTTCTACTTAAAACAAAATTAAGTGAAAGTACAATCCAAATTTTTGATATTTACTACTGTCATAATTATAATTATATATGGTAGGTTAATGAGCTGAATAAAAAAACAGTATTTGAACATGATTAGCTCATGATAGTGTTAAAAGATTTTATTGTATTCATTGAATAAATGTACTTCATTTTAAGTGTTCCTGTGTGAACAGAACACCTTGAAAGTTGTTTTCATTCTTAGTGTCTCACACAAAAATAAAATTGTACACTTAAAACAAAATTTATGGCATACATAATTCAGAATGTATTATTTACATAAAAATCTGCTATTATAAAAACACAGTTTCAAATGTATATTGTTTTCAAACAGAATAAAGTTACATGTTTGATGTTCTTTCTCTTAGAACTTCTGTTTTAAAAGTTTACATCAAACAAAAGTCAATAAATCCCATACTATAATGGAAGGACACACGGTAGCAAAACATCTCTTGATCCACAAATTTCTTAGTTCTCATGAGCTGCATATTAAGTGTTATCAAATATGCATAAGAGACTTCATAGCTGTCTGGAGCCAGTTTGTGACAATGGAAAGATGGCAAAGAACAAGTGCTAAAAGGAAGGTTTACTGGAAGACCATTCTGTTTATTGAACAGGCCATTGTGAAAAGAAAAGAAGAAAAGGGTTATATTTGTGCCCCAGAATTATGCCAAAGAATTTCATCTGGACAACTAAATAACATTATTATTCCTCAAAACTTTCAACTGTGAAACGGAATCATCTTATATCTGTAAGATAAATGTGATACATCCAGAATTAAGATCCACTTGATCTACTCCATGGATATATTCCTAGGAGGGAGAGGAGGAGGAGAAAGAGGAAGAAGAAATCGAAGACGAAGAAGAAGAAGAAGAAGAAGAAGAAGAAGAAGAAGAAGACCCTCTCAACAATTAAATTCAGAATTGGAATCTTAGCTGGCAAAGCACAAGTTTTGTCCATATACACTTTCCAATTCATTCAAGCAAATTTTAGAAGGAAACAACATAGAATGGTAACAGCTGTTCAAGTCCCTCTCACCCTTTTCATTAGCCCCGACTTGTCAGCTGTTATCATCATATGCTGAGGCATTTCAATGATCAGTTGCAAGGAGAGAAATGCCAATTTTTAATAGGAAACTTCAAAAGAAGACTAAGTATCTTTTAAAAGTTCAGATATATACTTCCAAATCTATTTACTTACAGTCATGTATTTATTATAGATAAATTGTATAAATAAATAGCATACACATTCAGACTACAGGAGAAAATAAACTCCAAAACAAGCAAACAAAAATCACTGTAATCTTTGTAATCATTAAATATTCTTCTTGTTGGCAGTAAAACAGCTTGCAAGTGGTGTCACATTGATCAAAATAATCAGTCTAAGGCTGAAAATAAGTTCCAACATGAAAGTTTTTGGTATCAAAATAGCAGTAATTACTACTAAATAGCTCTTACCCTTTCTCCGCCTTTTCTTCGGCATCTCCTGAGCTGCAATAGAGACCAAGCATTGTTCCACACTTGCTGGGTCATCTGAATCATATAGTCCTCGCACCTGGATTGGTAAAACACATCTTATATTTAGATTTGGGTATCTTGTGTGAGGATCTAATGTGTATGAAGCTGTGTCTCTCTGAAGGTTTTCAGGTGTTGTTTGACCCAGGAGTCGGTATATAGATTCTCTTTCAGCCAGAACATCAAGTGGTGTTGTTTGACCACAACCCCAGCTTTTCACTGCCCAACAGGCATCCATTGAACTCAAGAAACCTCGAGCACAACCAGATCCTGTAGGCCAGAAAGGCTGAAATATAAAATGTTACCACATTAATCTGCAGTAAGGTGAAATCTTGTCTTTCAAATTTCACTAATATTTTATAGAAATCTTGAATGAACATGAAAATTAATCTACAAAATATGCCTAAAGTGTTGAACAATTTTAGAAAGATAAATTGAACAGTTACAGAATGGTTTATTCTTACACTATGCAATGTATATTGTTCTGCAGTGTGCTGCAAATCTTGTCAATCTATTATTAATTAATTCAAAATATCCATTACAATACAACTGTATTTACCTTTTTCCAATACATTATATTAAGCCACTTTAAAATTCACATAATGTGCAATTACATGCATATTACTGTCCAAAGCCTCAAGCCTGTAAGTTATAATCATACCGATGCTGTTCCATCAAACATCAAACGAAGTCTCTCGCAAAAGAAAAAACTCTGAACTGTAAATCTGTACTAAAACAATATATGCTACTCTTTTTCATTGTTTGTATGGGATAAGACTATATCTCCATGGGACTACAACCACTAGTGTGCCCACTGTCCATCTCCAGATGATACATGAATGAATATAGAGTATTTTTAGGAATGATACTGACACAAAAAACAAACAACTCAGAGAAAACCTTGTTCCAGTGCCACTTTATCCACCACAAAGAGTGGGGGCATGTTGCATTAGAACATAACCGTCAGGCCTATACACAGTATGCAAAATGAACATAATATGGACAGGATTAAAAAAGTTTACACACTTTGTGTTACCTGTCAAGTGTTGTAATTCTGTCAGACTGAACCTAAATGATAAATATTTTTGGACTTTTATGTACATACCAGTAACAGAATCTAAGATCTTTCAAATCTGACTCATCTGAGACCACACACAAAAATTCAATACATAATTATTTTACTTATTATGAGACTATGAGCTGGTTTGGTTCATAAACTAACTCGATAATTCCAGTTTTACAGCTGATCCCATAAAATCCTATAAAGGCAGGCTTACTATGTTAAACACTACACTTTCAGACACTTGCTAAGTCCAACACATACCTTCAAACCTAAAGGAAACATGATAAATCTCACATACCCATATTAAGCCATGTTTCCATACCAGTTAAATAATGCCAGTAAAGGAAAGTAAAAACAACTTTCTTCCAGTATACTGAAGGTGAAATAAAGCAATTCTCAAACAGACTTATGGAACCATATATATTATATCACCGCATTCATAAAACTGACTTTACCTCCAAAAGACTGTCTCCTACTAAAATTTGTAACAATCTATGCCCATGTCTTTCCACAACACGACTAGCATTTTCTGCAGCAAACATCGATGTGAAATCAAACATGGCTACATCTGGCTGTCCATAATGGTTCACTGCAAACTCTAAGTGAGGGAGCATATACTCAGTTGAGAAATCAGCTGCTTCCTGGGCATACGTTTGTAGGGCATCTTTGTCAACATTTTCTGGTGCAAGGAGTTTTGCTGTATCTGGATAGTCCTAGGGATAAAAAAATTAAACATATAAATTTAATTTCAAAAAGTTACAATCAGAAAGAAGTGTAAGAATACAAAGAAGAATAGGAAAGCACATTTTAGTAACATTTTTCACAATTTAAATCAAGACAAAACTAACTATCTGAGATCAAATTACTAGGATATGTAGTAAAAAGTTTGCCATGGCAGAAAAGTTACAGAATTTTTTTTTCTAAGAACAGTACAGTAGAAAAGTCCTCTTCTTACCAGAAAGCACTTATTACATACGGCAACACTAGTACAATTCAGCATATGCAGTTTATGAGCATAACCCTCAACAAACTCTTAAGAAAATTAAATGAATTAGCAAAAATATTAATAGAAGGAAAAAAACCTGAACAAGTACAGGAAACAAAGCAATCTATATACAGGATATCACTATATTAAGTCAATACACTTAGAAGAAAATATGATGATTTATAAATGTTTAAATAGCGTAATAAGAAAATAACTTTTCAGAAGTCAGCACTTCTGCCACACACAACCTCCATAATTTTACTGTTCCCTGTGCAAGCCTGAACTCCAATTATTAGTCACCATGTAAACACTGTGTGGATACAGTGACTCTTTGAGACTGCCCTTTGCTATAAATTTAACTTCCAACAAACTACATGGAGTTAGTGAATTATTTTTTACAAAGAACATATGTACTCCCAACATTCATTGAAAGTTAGCAAATGAGAAATTTACCAACAGTGAAGACATGTCACTTACAAAGAGCAACTATATTACTTCCAAAATTGGGCAAATATACAAGACTTATACATAAGCTAACAAGATTTGTGCATTATTTTTCCACATTTTTAAAACAAAACAGAACTTAGAAATGTACCCCACAATTCATTAGAATTTACAATATGAAAATGCTGCTGAAAATTCACATGAAAAAGAACATAAATTATCACCTCAGAATGAACAGTCTTTGTTGCTAATGAACCATTTATAAATATATTCCACTACTCTGAGAGTAAACTCAGACTCAATGAATTTTTTATACCTTTCATTTTGCTTTATTTGCTCACATATGCAAACATATATCGGGGCTGGTTTAGCCAACAATACTTGGCACGTCATTCAATCCCACTACTTATTTACATTATATGATTTTTATGGCGATTAATTATATTAAAGTTCATTATAACAAATCTATCAACAGGGCACCCTGATGATGCAAAGACCTCTGAAACATCGGTGAACTTCTACCAGACTACACAGTACAACAACCTAGAAGATAACCATCATCAGGGTGGAAGAACCTCTGAAATGTTGGTAAACTTCTACCAGACCACACAGTGCTACAACCCAGAAGATGGTCATCTCCATACTCACAGCTGTGGGAACCTCAAATCCTACTTGGTTTCTTACAAGGTTAAGAAAAATTAGAGGAAAATGTCACACTTTCCTTACTTGTAAAATCACTCCTTTATCAATAAGGCTATGTTTCTTGGCTGTCATGACAAAATAATGTGTTTCATCTTTATAATATACTATGTTTTCCAAATCAATTCCAGTTGCTTCATATAAATCTTTGAAGAATTTCTGGTTGAAAATGAAAGCAACGCCACTGATTTCTTCAACACGGGCTTCTGCTTCTGTCCGACGATTAATGAAATTTGCTGTGATGGCAATGGCAAGCTTCCCTCTAAATTCTTTTCTTTTGAATCCTTGAAACAGACAAGCAAAAAATAAATATTTCTGTGAACAACTTTTATAAAGATATTCTTGCGGCTCAACAACAGTACCTGTAAATTTTAATATAAATATTGATGATCACCAAGTATCATATAACGGTTCATCACAACCACCACAAAAATCAGTTTTATTGGATAGTTCTGAATCCAAGGTTCAACTGAGAATTTGTCCTTCCATCTTTTATATGGTCTGCCACCTATTTCCTAATCTTGAGGTATACTGGTAAAATCTAGGAGGAA
Source organism: Zootermopsis nevadensis (assembly GCF_000696155.1). The sequence continues at coordinate 1,085,937 of NW_019059694.1, read as the reverse complement.
ATTTACTTTCATCCATTCTTTCTAAGTGGTGAAACCAATGTTTGGTGTTCAGCTATTTTTATCTAGGATGTTAAACATGCTTAATTCTTGTGTGGCTGCTTGGTTTCTGACACAGTCTGTTCTCCTGTAACATGTAACAGTTGTTATGAATTTAAATTCAGCTCTCTTGTTGTTTATTTCGTATCCAGTATTCCAATCGATATAGCAGTGTGGGTACATTGCCACATTGCTATACATTTTAAGAAGTTACTGTTATAAACCATGCACCTCATATGAAGAATTTGGATGAATGGAAAATCACAACATATAAGTATAACAGCAACGTCCTATTACTGGTTTCGTAATATTCAACTTCAAAATTCATATATCCATACTCTGTTGATAAGTTGTGGAAGTTTAAAAGAAATTCATCTCACCATCTAATGTGTTCCTTTTTCCATCTGCACCAATGAGGACATCAAATTCATACTGGCTCACTGGATGGTCTGAAGGACTCACTTTTGCTCTCCATCCAATCTCTGAAAGATTTCATTCCATGTTTTATAATGTAAATAACTGCACTTTAATATTAATTTTAACCATGCTTTCCCATACCAGAGATGTAACAGGTTATTATTTACCACTGTTTGCATGATCCTCAACTGTTTCATCAGTATACCATTACTTGTGATTTCATCTTAGTTCTTTAGGATTTTATTTCAGTAAAATTTTTGGATTAATTCTGTGTGTTGTACTTCCATGAAATGAAGAAATGTAGTGAAATCTGTTGTGATCTGTTCTTACTTTATTAATAAAATGAATACATATACTTATTATTTTGTGTAACAATTCAACATCATTTAACGTCCAATTACTTGAGTGACATGAATCAAAACAATATACAGAAACAACTGGAAAACTACAAAAATAAATTTCTATGGTATGTCCCAAAACATGTGAACATGAACATTGGTACATTCATAGAGTACACAAAATGATGTTTAAAAATCAATGGATATTGGAGAAATTGCCATTGAAAAACTGTGAACACAAACACCATGTAGCTGTGAGAACTATGTTATGATGTTCAAGTCCCTTAGAGTGTATCTGTAATGGTACTCTTATCTTTATGTTGCACAGCTATTACAAGAATAATAATGTACATGTCACAAGCAAATTAAAGAATACAATAATCTCTCTGCTATAAAATATATGCAAAACTTTTGAATAAAAAGTTATAAAAATTTTCTGATGAGTTCCTATCTGAAGCCCAAAATGGCTTTTGAAGAAATTGTTCTTGCATTGATGCTGTATTTTGTCTCAAACTACTAATTGAAAAGAGAAGAGAATATAATATAATATAGAAACACATCTACTATTTTCAGAATATGAAAAAACTTTTGACAGTGAACTGAGACCCATGTTATTTGACATATTGAGAAAAAAGTATATGCCAAATAGATTACTGACAAAAATACTAGACATTTAAACAGAAAATAAAATAAAGATCAAATTTAATTAAAAATTATCTGTATCTTCACTGATCAATGGAGTACAGCAAAGATGTCCGCTATCTCCAACTTTGTTCAATATATACTTGAATGAAATACAACACATTTGGGAAACAGAAGAAATAAAAGGAATTCCAATCTCAAGAAATGCAAGCTTAAAAACAAATTATTTATTTCTCTTTTGTATCAAATAGTAAGGTAAAAAAAAGCACACATACATACATTAGTTTCCTTTAATATGTGTACTCAGACGCAGAGATGCAAATCAAATGGACATTTTTTAAGTAGTGTCTATATTGCTGGTAAATGCCAAATTCCATCAAGTAAATTGACTATTAGAAGACAATAGTTTACGAAACATAAAATAAGTGGTATTTGTTTTACAATACAATAAATACATTTAAAACAGCATTAATTTTTTTTATACATACTTTCATCTGACTGTGCATCAGGTGGAGGAAGCAAATGTTCAAAACTGACTCCTTCATGGATTTCGACTCCCAAGATAAGGGCTACTTTCAGAAGAATGCACTGAAGTTGTCTAATACCTATTCAAAGAACAAACAAAAAGGTATATAAATAAGCTTTAATTTATTTTTATTTATGACACCATGAAAACACCACAATTTCTAATGACATACTTACTGATATGATCAATAGCACCAGCACAGAATTTTCCAAAGAATTTCTTAGCACCAAGAGCTCTAAGATCTTGAATTACAAAGGGCCATAGATGAAGTACATTGTTCCGGGAGATACGATCACGCTTTTCCACTATCACAACCTTTGCTCCCAACAACTGTGCCTCTATAGCAGTACGAAGGCCACATGGTCCAGCTCCAATAATAAGAACCTACAGCCAACAAAACTATGATTCAAGAGTTCATACTATCAACACTTTTGTTTACCTTATGGCAGTATGCTGTTATTTACCTTCAATGTATCAAAATACTAGAAAAAATATGAGTACAATCAATCTGAACATCAGCGCACACACACACACTATAAGCACTAGAAATCAAAAATGAGAGAAAAAGCTAAGATACTACTTAAAAAACACATTTCAACAGCACTGTATACCCCACTGACATATTGTTCCTTTTACTGCAGGCCATTTGTCAACATTAAGCCACTAACATAGCAGAGTATAAACAATTTTCAGTTAAGAATAGTGCAAAGATCTGGAAGTACATATTTTCACTCTTGCAGTTATTTTTATTAACATTTTGAAAATCAAGTCAAGCAACAAAATTTAACACAGTGGACTAGAAATAATAGAAAACACAGCATTTATTGTGATGTTACACTTTGCCAACCACACAGAAAACAAATTTAATGACAGAAAATGTATCAACTGAAACAACATTCAAATACAAGTACCATGTAGCAGCAATTAAAAAATTCAGTACCTAAAGAAAAACATTAATAAAACAGAAAATGCAACCTTCTTGCTACTGCAACGCTTCTACAAAACATATAAAAATACAATGTAACATACTGCAAGACAAATTAAGGTCAGAAAAAATTTGAAGATAAGAACCTATATAGGGAGACATTATCATCAACTTATGTATGTTATGTTAAGTACATATACTTTTACCTTTTGAGATGACATTCTTTGTAATTCTTACAACACAGATGAATACACATTTTGTCAGTTACTAGTGCATAAAAATCTGATGTATACTAATGACAGTTTTTAACACCATCTACCACAACATAGCCACTGAATGAAAGAACTGAGATTACATTTTGTTGCCCTAGTGAAGTACATAACATACGAAATTTAGTTCATACTTACTCGAGTATTTGGACAAGCTTTACCTCTGTTGTAACATTTGTGACTAGCTCGCTTGTCAAATTTTGCCCAAAGAGCTTGTGCTTTCCAAGAGCGGAGTTTTGCCTGTACGAAAATAAACCATAAATAATGAATTTCCGTTATACATTTGGTGCCTCTTTTATTTACATAAAATAAAATGATACATAAAAACTGCAATATAAACACACATGTGAAAGATAATCAAAAGAACAAAGGCCCATATACACTCAAAACACATAACCTCAGTCTATTCCATGAGGGCAGGTAACACAGTTCAGTTTGTCATGTAATTCAATATATCATTATTAAAAAGTTGTTAGATTCGGTTTTCAACATACTTTCTGTATTCAGATATTATATTATTCAAAAGTATATAATATTTTACTATAAATTAATGAGAACATGCAATAATTAAGAAAAACATGAGTAGATGCTTGTACATATGATTTAAGCATGTTTCAAGACTAGCCTTACAACTTCTTCTAGTACAGTGGCATGCATTTTGTTTTAATCATCTTACTGCTACCAATTTGAGTCTAATTACACTGATCCTGCAGACTTTATGCAAACAGGCACTACTAGTTCATACAAAAATTAAAATCAAATCAAATCAGAAATCTCACCTTCAGTTTCGGGTAGAAATGAGGGAAGACTGTAGGCTTGATGCGTAGAAGTTCACACAGCTGTCTGTGATGACCTAAGATGCCTTTCAGTGTAGAGGAACTGCAGAACTGATCAAACACATCTGATGCAAGAGCAATTTCTTGAGGGACAGGTTGTTTCCTATCCTCCATAATTTAGGGGGAAATTACCTCTGTACTGTGATAATCAGCAAACCTGAATTCAGAAAAATAAAAAAGCTGAGCTCTTCAAACTGTACCTTCATTATGTTCATATTGGGATTTTATTTTGTATTAAGTGGGGAATTGAGATGCAATGACAATCTTTGTTACTCAGATAAAACCTTGGAAAATAAGAGAATAAAAAATGACACAACAAAATTAGCAGCTGAGAAATATTTGTAAGCCAAGTTTATAACAATAACAACAGAGAACTGAAACTGATCACGGCAAAATATGAGAAACTGTACAATACTGCTGATATGAAATTCTTTGCAAGTGATTCAGATGCACAAGAGACAGAGAATAGGGAATGAAGCCGTAAATTTACAGTTTGATCTTAAGATGTTTAAAGGAAATACTACAGAATTCAATTTTAGACTGAGCTGACCATGTTATGCAACGAGAACATCATGAATACAAAAACAGCAGCTTTAGATATGGTGAAATGACCATGAAAATGAAGATGTGGAGAGGACATGATGATGGTGGTGGTGATGGTAGCAGCAGCAGCAGCAGCAGCAGCAGTAGTACATATAATAAAATACCACAAAAAGATAGTCACGTTCAAGTAATTCTTGTCCCTGTTCCAGTTCAGGTAAAGCAACCTGCTCAACAACAAATTCCTCCTTCGGACTTCAAGGATTTTAAATGGCAGCAATAACAGCCAGTTATCAGAATGCACTGTCACAACGTGTACGTATTCCTGTGCAAGATAATATGTTATATAACGTATTTTCCCATCTCTGAGACTCTGCCACCCCCCACGTGTAAATGAAATCTGGCGGTGCAATGTGCCTGCTTCGTAACATGAATATGCATCCCATTTTTATCCTATTCACGTTGAAAAGTTCCCTGCACGTTGGACCTCGTCCAATGTGGTGGAACAATGGAACAAGCTTGCGGTACATACGTTCCGAAATTTGCTTTAAAGGTATCATTGGTGCATACTGATTGCAGAAACTGTGTCAATTATACCGTTAGAGCTATTTCTTTACATCCAACACGCATATAACATAGATACTACACTTACCATGTTGCAAGTGGAAACGTTCTCGCACTACACTCTGGTGACGCAATGACGGTAATACACAATACGGCCCTACCACAAAGAAAACGATCCACTCATGACTACACACAACACTTCGCTATTCGAAATGTCATCAGATGAGGCCTATTAGCTTTCTGATGGAACAGATTACCGAAGGAAACAGCGACGAGAAAATACAGGATGCATACGTCCTTCACCAAAAGCAGTGAACTTGGCAGTTTATAGTACCCAGGAAGTTATACAGAGAATGATAGATTTAAATCATTTTACAGGATGACACAGTCAAGTCTTAAAATGATGGCAGATCCTATAGATTTATGGTAATAAAGGAAACTAACCGGCCCAGTGCTTAACACTCCTGCTTCGTATTCTGGAGGACCGGGTTCAAATATCGGCCCTGAGATTTCCTTGTTGTGGGCAAAGAAAAGCACCCTAAAATTCAAAGCTATATTCCAGCACATAAATAACTCCAAAACAGAACACAGATTTTCAAAACTGCATGCAACATTCAACATTTTACTCTTCGATATGTGGCTTACCAATATAGGGGCACTGACTGGGGCTGTCCACTGCAGAGTGAGTAGACATCCTCTAATTGGGCAGCCTGCAAGCTTCTAGAAATCTCCCACAGTTCCTGTAAAGAAGCATAAACTTTGGAACATTTCTATTATATACAGACACACATATACACAGACTATCCCGGAAGGAAGCGACCAACTCTGGGAAGTTGGTAATTCAGTAAATTTTTGCTAAAAACACTTCAGCTTCTGAGAATGCAAATTACTGAGTGAAGATGACTGTCTTCTGGGCTGTTACGTCATGTAGTCTGGTAAAAGTTTACCGACATTTCAGAGGTCCTTGCTGCGTCCATCATCGTCCTGATGATGGAGGCAGTACGGACCTCTGAAAAGTCGGTAAACTTTTACCAGACACACGGCGCAACAACCCAGATGACAGCCATCTTCAAACTCATCGCCGTGAAAACCTCAAATCCTACAACTTACTGAGTGTTACAAAGGTGGGGCATATTGCTAACCACTGAGCTCTAAAGTGTTGATATAACTTATATTAAACACATATTCACATATTTTGTATAAACATCTGATCGTTTCATAAAAGAAGCAACATGGTTATTAAGTCATTATTATGTAAAGAGCAGATTAGCATTTGATGGCTTTATGGTCTGCTTAATGACGGTGTCAGTAGTTCCGACTATATAGCGTCGAATAATGATCAATGAATTGGAAAAGTCATGAAAGGAAGAAGCCCCTGCCAAATTTTAGTAAATTGCCTGGAGGGACCAAAGTAACCCATGAAAACCTCAGTGAGGATAGCGGGCCCGATATCGGAACCAGGACCTCCCGAATACAAAGCAGGAATTCTAACCATTCGGCCGTAAGTTGGGATTACGAATTTCATGTTGGCTATGTTCATGATCATCAGTGCCTGTGACGTGTCTAAGCTATAATTTGTAAACATTGGCTTCAAAGATAATTTAAGCTCGTGCAGGACTCACACACTTTACAGTACGTACTATTACTGCGTTGGAAAATACCACTACAGCGAATGGGTGATACATGAAGGGACTAGCAGTTCACTTTATCAACTTTTAACTACACAACGGTGACAGAGCAGTTTTGAAGGGGGAGGAATGTCATCTTCAGAAAATCAAGTCTTATTAGCTAGTCCATCGTACTCACAGATTATCGGATAATGTGAGTTGTGACTGCGTGTACAATCACACATTCTCGACAAGTCAGAGACAAAATGACTCTGTTTACGGAAATTGCATAAAAAAACAACAGACCAACAATATCCCGTTGACAAGTCGTCACAACACTCATAAACTGCACAATGCCACCTATAAAACGAAGATTATCGGGTCAGAATATGCGAAACTAAATTATTACTGGCCAAACGCCACCTAAATTTAGAGATGGCTCCCTGCGCTGTATCAGATTCGTGAAAGTCTGTTTGCACAGCACAACAATTTCTCCTCGTTCACAATTGCTCGACTCTGATTTGAAATTATAAATATATGTGGAATCAGAAATGAGTCCAAATAACTTGCTGGCTGCAGGATGCATGACTGGAGTTCAATTCTCGGCAAAGACAGGGAGAGTCTCTTCACCACTGTGTCCAGATTAGATCTGGAAACTCTACTGGTGGCTTTTACCTCAGAGGCAAAGCTTGCGACCGGTACGTAAACGTTACTACCAATCTTCATCTAGTGCCGACGGTAAGAACGCGTCGACTCCACCCTCATATCTTAATGGCGTGATGTGTAAGCAGAGGGACAAATTTGTGATTTATAAAACAGCAACTACATTCAACATTTTACTGACATCAGACACTCAGATATTACGAAATTTGAACAAATTCGAATTACAGGCCGTTCAAAGGTTTGAACTAAAACTGGCCTACAATTTCGAAACAGAATTGTAATACGCAATGGGAATAACAGCCTTTGAATATAATAAACAATTCAAACTTTGACTTAAATTATAGGTCACACTGCAAGGAACAAAATATCTGTGCATTATCCAACTGCTAGTAGCGTGAAATCTATCTTTAGCCTGTGCATCCGCCTTGAACCAAATTCTCTGACGTTTTGAACATTCAAGTACTTCATTGATTCAACAAGGAACATACTCAAGACCGTGATCTGTAGGCTGCTGATCTTTTCTGTGTTGAGATGGGAATGATTTCTATTTAAAAATGGTATTTGGGTGGGAGAGAAACTGAAGACGAACGTATCAGGAACGACTGCAGCAGGCAGCAAATGTGAAATCACTGAACGATCTTTCCAATTTTCTCACAATTATTACTGTCGAACAGTAAATATCTAAGTCAAGTAACGACGATATCAGACCTAGGGTTTTCCTAATTGTATTTTTTAAACTTTGCAAGCTCATTTGGGGTTCAATTTTTCTCACGCTTATTTCTGCCGAACTGCAGGTATCTGTGTGACCATACTCATATCAAGTTGAGGTGGAGATTAGGTCCACGTGATATCAAGTTAACGATAAATTATAGGCTTGTGAAGCCGTCACATGCATTTCTTCGCTGCACAAATTATAGTTGGTGAAAACATAGGTCTTCAAACACGGCCCTGAAAAATAGCATCCAAATCTGAAAGGCAGAATCGAAACATAGAATATCAAAATCAAATGTTACAAGCATGCGATCTGCCGGTTTTATGCCAAGAAAATCATACCTTATGAGTTTGTTCCTCTAAGTCAAATAGTCACTCACTCTGCCTTGACATTTTCTAACGCTTATATAAACGCAATCGTTGAAAAACGCTGTTTTACATCCTTGAAACGACGTAATTTGAGAGCCCTGAAAGATATTCATGACAATGTGATGATAAAGACGGCTGTCTTCTGGGTTGTAACGAGGTGTGGTCTGGCATAATTTTGCCAGACAACCTCTGAAACGTTGGTAAACTTCTACAAGACTACAAGGCCCTACAACCATCTTCGTACTCACCGTCGTTAGAACCTCAATCCTACTTAATGTGATGAGAGGCAGGAACGGAATTAAGAAAACGATTTCTAGCTATGTTTCTAGACACAGCCAAGGAACTGGAATGGGTATCAAATTAAAGATCACGTTAGTGACTGACTACAGCCGAATGTGATGGACGCGGAAACTGTCTCACTTGTGGAATACCGTCCGTGTTTGGCTAAACACTGTCGCAGTTGACTGGGTAGAAACGTGTCTGAGGCCTACGACACACCATATCATGTACACGTGGCAGCACTTATAAACTTAAATGCTGATTAATAATTTGACCTTGTGGACAATATTCATGGTACACAACACCCGCACAATCGAAGAAAATAACCAGCATAATTTTGCTTTTGCTTCCCCATTCAAATATTCTTTCTCCCCAATCTTGGCAAAGAAGGGAATTTCTACTGGGTCAACCGTTTATCC
>NW_019059694.1:1028094-1076774 GCF_000696155.1 Zootermopsis nevadensis | reverse complement strand
AGCAGGTTTGTGCAAAATAAATCAGATACAAGCCTACAGACTCAAACAGTTTTTGTTGTGTGCCAATTGATAATATTCACTTGCAGTCTTTCCGATCTTTAGCTAAATTGAAACCACGTGCGTTGTTCTGTGTTCTCGTTAGCATCGACACATGACAAAAATATTCTGACATCAACGATTTTTACGAACTACTGAAGCAATGTAATGAATTGTGTCCATGCCTGAGCATAAAACACGTTCATCTTATCCAAGTCCCTGCGCAGTGCAATACTTTTTCAGCACGCTTCATATTAAAGATTCGATCCGGTTTTTTAACTGTCACACCTCATGCACTATCAGATACTTTCCTACATATCAAAGCGGAGAACAAACGTGTTCTCCGATACTGTTATCGACCATATCAAACCCAGACACTTAAGCTACAGATAACTTTTCACATTTACCATCTGTCGCGCACCTTTGAAGATTGCTGTCTTCTGGGTTGTTGCAGTCTGGTACAAGTCCACCAACATTTCAGAGTCACCGCAGTGAAAACCTCAAATCCTAAATAAGGTCTTCATTTCTAATATAATTCGGTTTAAAGGTAAAAATCAGAGTTTAAAGCTCACAAACCAATTCATTAGCTAACTTTAGCGCTTCCAAATTGTCGTCTCGACTATTACTGACAAGTGACGTCGGCCTGTACATGCAGCATCCCGACTTTTCACGAGTGACCCTCTGGCTGATGGTGGAAGAAACTGGAAACATCTCCTATTTTCTACAATAATTGCAAGACCTATGGAATTTCAGTCTCTGGCCTCGCACAGCTGACTGTGAAGTTCAAGAGTGTCGCGTGATGACTAGAGAAAGCGCTGCACGAAACGGAAGGAATAGGCAGTAACGGACTGTGATATGGGTGGAACAGCCAGCAGTGGCGTCGCATATAATCATGTCTGATCGGTAAACCAACAGACCATTAATGACGTAAATAATTTATTTTGACAGTAAATAGAATAAATATTTCATTTCAAATACCTTAACACGTTAAATGACGGATTCCGTTACATGACCGGGAAGCGTTCATAAGGGAACGGAAATATAATAGTACATTCTTAATATCCCCCTCTCGACCGTATTGCGGCCATCGCTTGTAGAAATACTTTCCAAGTACTGAAGGCAATGTTTCTGGGCAAATGCTTGAAACTGGGAGTTCTTCCGTTCCTCCGTGTGTTACTGGAATTAACTCCTTCTTTGAGACATCCCCACATACAGACGTCTGGTGGAGTGAAGCCTGAAGATCACAGTTTTCAAAGGGCACACCCAACATTGCCCTCGCCAGAGAACTCACGCAGTAAAGCAATTATATTCGCAGTGTGGGCCGTCGACTCATCAGGTTGAAACCAGCAATCCTTCGCTTGTCAACACTATCTGACGCCTGACGTTTCCTGTCGCAAACCTTTACTGTGTTCCGACATGTTGTTACCAGTCGGTGTACTGTCTTACTCAGTACTTCCTTGTCATTGATAAATGCTTCACGAAAGGCCTATAAATCAGGATGACCTTGTTCGAGAGTCACGGAAGATGTTGGGAGAGTATAATAACACGGGGTAAACCTATTTCTGGTTTAAATTTTGTATCGTAACTGTTGTTGCGTTGTGCTTTAAATGGTACAACTGTAGCCTTCCGAGGCGGTCTCTTTCAATCAGTGAACTTTAGGTTCTCACGGCGGTTAACACGAAGCCAACATGGCGCTACAACCCAGAAGACAGCCATCTTATCTCATCCTCCTCCAAACTATCTGGTCAATAGTGCGAGTTCTTCCCCACTTAGCTACTTCCTCCAACTTCCTGTTATTTCATACCTCTTCAGACCAAATATCCTCCTCGGCACCCAGCTATCAAACGCCCACAATCTATGTTCTGCCCCTCAAGTGAGAGACCTAGTTTTACACCCACATACAACGATAGATGAAGTTATAGTCCTGTGTGTTTTAATCATTGGGTTTTAGGTACCACACGGAAGAACAAGACATTCTGAACAGAATGGCAGCAGTCATTCCGGGAATTTAATATGTTCTTAATTTCTTCCCGAACGTAGGAATTTCATTCTGGTCGTGGACATCAAAATATGGATAAACTTTAACAGGAGATCGAGCTGGCGGCAACACTATCACATTTACAGACAGCCATTAATTCTGTCTCTTGTATGTTACAATAGCGAAACCGAAAACATTCAATGTCATTTTGGTTCCCTTACCTCGGGACGGTTTATATTAGTCAAGCCCTCCAGCTAACTGAGGCTAGGTTTATTTTAGTTTCCACCTCACGTCCTCAACCACATTACAGTTGCTTCTACGTCGTTACAGCAGCATCAAAATTTTAACTGGAGATGTTACACTACTCTGTGGGGGTGGCACATATCCCACACAACGTGACCAATTCAATAAACGGATTCGGTCTCTATTTGGCACTAAATTTGGCATGAGTTGTTGGTGGTCGACATGTTAGTTTCACACATTTTGACTGTTATTCAAGCACTTCAACACATTGAAAAACGTTCCGGTACTTAGAAATAAATAACTGTAAAATCAAGACCCATTTGCACAAACTAAACGTTAAATCAAGTTTAAGAAGTGCTGTTACGACATTTCTACATTACATCAGTAAATCAACCAGATAAATTTACTTGTCATTGTTCTTCTGAAGAGAATCATTAGCTATTTAAAATTTCGGAACCCCTTGTATAATAATACTTATATAGTGTAAATCGTTCACGTTAAAACTGAATAAGCACGACAAATTACTAAAAAATCATCTCAAGTAAAACGTTCGGACAGTCGCAAGACAGTTCATTAAATTCTAGATTAAATGCAGCAACTTAGCCTTACCGATGCTGGTAAAATGCAAATGTTTCCTGTGACGTTCTCGAAAAAAGTCTGACGTCAGTCACTGTTTGCATACAGTACAAGCACTAGCCAAGCGTGCCGACACAGGAATGGCAAGAAGTGGTAGCCTAGACGATTCTCAAACCAAATAAACTTCCTGCAAATTTTCGAAATAAGGACAGAAAAATGGTGAATCACTGGAAGTGTTACAATTAACCGTGACCAGCTCATAAGTTCGAAAGCAATTGCTGTCTGTAATCAGTGGCGGATATTCTGCACGCATTGTGGTAGACACCACGATAGCTCGTGCTGAGATTGGGCACCACGCCACAATACATATCTTAACTTCGGTGTCACTGAACTGACCCTAGCAACTGTCACGACGAACCATTATATCTGATAGGCATTATCCTTTATAAATCTGTAGATCTTGCACGTTATTTCAGAGCAATAATCTAATTATGCTTTGATATGAAACGTCTCAATATCACACAATAATACACAAGTGTCCATGGCAGGGTGCCCCACTTCTCCACCACGCCTTGACAATCCTATTTGTAGACCTGATGTTAAATTCCTACCACCAAAACATAACATATCGAAACTTTGACAATGCCGTTAAAAATAATGTTACAAACTAATCACATAGCTACAAACCCATTCAGAGGTTTCATTAACAAAGTTCTATTTAACCTCCAAGTCACAAGTAACTTTGTACACCACCTGCGTTTATGCTCACATCTCCGTATGTCGTTCACGGTATATTTATTTATTAAAGACAACAATGGTATCCTAGGTCGTTGTTGCGATGTGACGAGTTCATTGTTGTAAGCCAGATTAATCCAGTCCATACCACCCCATCCTATTTCTCTCAGGTCCATTAAAATATTATCCTCCTACCTACATCTTTCTTTCTGGTTTGCCCATCAAAACTATGCATTCCTCATCTCTTTCATGCAGGCTACATGCCCTGCCCATCTCATCCTTCTTTACTTCATTAATCTAATTATATTTGGCGAGGAGTACAATGACCTGACATTTTTGCAAAAAATATGTTTTGACAATGGCTCAGATTCCCACTGTTGAAACAATGTGTTCAATGACCACAGATCCCACTGTTGCAACAATGTGTTCCAATGACGCAGGGTCATGCGGGTTCCCTAGTTCACAGCAAAAAAAAGTTGTCAGTGGAACCACGGTTCCGGAGAATTTGACGTAAATACGTCTATACGGAAAGGAAGTTTATATATTGGCTTTATTCTAAATATTTCCTTTATACATGCTTTACAATTGAGTAAAGTGTGATTAAGACATTGCTTATTCAACTTGAATTAGTTACGCTTAAGATGGGTCTGTGGTAGATGAATGTAATGTAATGTAATGTAAGGTAAGGTAAGGTAATGTATTGTAATGTAAGGTAAGGTAATGTATCTATTTGTTGATAAACAGATGACGTTTCGTAGGTAACAATAATGCCGAGTAAACAGACGACGTTTCGTAGGTAACAATAATGCCGAGTAAACAGACGACGTTCCCTAGGTAACCATTGTTACACTTTTTCGTTTTTGCCGAATGACCCTTCCCTATAGACGTATTTACGTCAAAAAACTCGACAGACAGACATATGGACGGGCCCATGAGATGCCCTTACCTCACACTAGATTGTGAAGAAATGGGTGAAATGGCAAAAAATGCAGAAGCCACCATTAATTTATTGGATGTTCTTTATGCTCTAGCCTGTATGTCTGCCTATCAATTGCATTTCACTTGGAGGTAGGCAACGTGCATGATTGGAGGTAACAGCTTCACTACAAAGGGAACCCACCATTATTGTTAATCCTATTATTACTGATCTTACTTTTTTGTTATTCCTATCCCCATTCCTACTGTTACAGTTGTTCCAATTGTTATTGTCATTCCTTAGCCTTGCCTTCACTGGGCTGGGGGGGCCCCCCCCCCCCCCCAAATTGCTGATGCTCTGGTAGAGAGTAGACCTCCAGATAACCTGGACAGTCCCCAATGGGCTTTGCCCTCCCCCCCCGAGTAACTAGAAGTCTTCTGGACACTGATACCCCTGGGGACAAGCCCAGTTAATGCCCCCCCCCACCCCTAACAAAGTGATACCAACTGATGCTAAACTACACAGGCCCTTTTCCAGAATGCTTAAACTGAAAAAGAAAATCTGGTTCTAAATTTCAGGGGTGTGCCCTGAGAGTGCAGCATGGTCTATGTGGGACAGATCCAAACATGGGCCCAAGGCACGTATAGATAAAAGACAGCTGGCTTCCACTGCTACGTCATATACCCTGATGATGGTGATAAAGATGGTCCCTGAAACTTCATCAAGTTGACATGGGTGATTCTATCAGTATTACAAACATATAAAATTTATATACAGGACTTTTTATAGTTTCTAGAATGTTTACTGGAGCAAAAGAGAAAAAAATATTCAAATGCATATGGGATCAAACCTTGACACCCACTTAACAAGTCCACAACCTTATCACCTTGGCTACCATGCCTCACTTGAAAATTAGTCAACTTTACACTTACCAAATGGAAAAATTTAGAATCCTATACTTCAGAAACTAAGGACTGTTTGCAAAAAAAGAAAAATAGGTTCCTCTCTATTCAATTTACTTTCCACTGATATCATTTTCACTGAAATCCTTAACCCAAATCAGATGGTCTCTCCTTGTGAACTTAAAATAATGGCAAAGTGTAATACTGGTTTTTTTTGGTTATCAATCCTAGGATTGGTTAGCAACCCCATTTTGGGGTTGTTTCTTGCAAAGATACCACAGTGGTTTTGCCTTGCCTTCCATGGCCAGTCTGTATCCAACAGACTGGAAGAGAGGGGACGTGGACAAACATTCATGCCTTGAGTGGGACTCGAACCCACGGTTTCAGCGGCCAGGTGCATGAGGTCCATGCCTCAGACCATGTGGCCACTGCGGCCGGAGTAATACTGGTTAACTAACTCAAAATACACAAACAAATATATATATAATTTCAAGCTGAAGCTTAATGCATTATGATTCAAAAATAAACCTTCAAATAATATGGATTGCTGCCTTGTCTAACCTTAAACCAACATAATTTTCGTATCAAAAATATGTAGTATTCACTTTGTTAACCTAATCCTTCATTCTACATTCTATTGCAAAATAACAAACTATGATCATGCTGAACCATCCAAATGTCCTTCCTAAACTGTGGAAGTTACCATAATACATGCAAAACAATATTAATATGTATGATTTCAGGTTTTCACAGTGGCGAGTCTGAAGATTGCTGTCTTCTGGGTTATTGCGCTGTGTAGTCCGGCAGATTTCCACCAACATTTCAGATGTCATACTGCCTCTGTCATCAGGGCAGAGGCAGTAACACCTCTGAAACATTGGTGGAAATCTGCCACACTATATGGCGCAATAACCAGAAGACAGCAATCTTCATTGTCAATATTAATATGCATCACATCCATAATTAGTACTGGCAAGACATAACACAAGTTCTGCATTACTTACAGCACTTGAGTTGTGATACTGTCGGCTGCATTAAATTGGAACAGAATAAAGACAACAGTATAATTTTGATTCAACAGTACTGAATCAATGCATTCTAACAAGAAAATATTAAACTAATTAAAGCTCACAAATCAGTAAATCAAAACTTATATCAGTACAGTCAACAGCCAGTTGCCTCTCCAAATGAGTACACATTATATCCATGCCCCGCACTGGTATAATGGGACCTTAGCTAATATTTTAATAGTTTCATAAAATTGAGACTCCATCCTTTTTCATCAATGTAAATGAAACCACCAAAACACCTGGACACAGAAATTCAGCTACTATTACTTTCGCATGCATGAAGAAAATGAAGATGATGAATATAACAGAAAAGAACAGATCTTTTATGAACTTTAAACAATGCTGACACCACTTCTACACAGATAATATACAAATCTTCTTTCAATGTCTGATTAAATATGACTGCCTCCATGCACTGAACTGAATCACAGTTCACTGAAGTTCATCAGTAAAAAATTAAAATACATATAAATCTAATTTAAAGCATTCGAAGCACACAGAGCTACAATATACAAATACAAGAACAGCACTTGAGAAATATATTGAACTCTTGCAAAATCCTGTGTAAAATAGTTCAAAATCAACTTTAATGACATTTCATTGTCCAAGCCCAGAAGAAAACTGTTGTCTTCACTGCTTTAAGCACCTCACACCTCACAACTTTAATAATAATTTGTACTAATTCACATCATCAATATATTTGCAAGATAACCTCGCTTAATCCTTCAAAAAACATATGCATTGCAAATTCATAATGACATTCAGTTTTACTCACACATTTAATGTCAGTATGTTGTTCCCTCATGTTACGAGTGTACGAACTACCAAAACCCTTCGAACAGTTTGTGCCCAACAGATCCAATCAATTAAACCATAACGTTTCCTTGCTCACAAGCTTTACGTATTACTGTTAAATGTTTACATTACTGCTGTTCGAAAGTCATGTGAGGCGTCTGAACTCATTTTTGACGTCTCGTACGATATTTAGCGATTTACTGACAAACTTCGATATCATTACAATGTCAGTCACTACTGACAATGCCGTCAAGCAGGAAAGGTCAAAATATTCAATGGCTTATTATTAAACAGAAATGCGACAGGACCCTCAATAATATAAACGTGTAGATTACAAATTACATTTATTTTTCCAGTCCATTTAAACGAAAAACCACAAATTCAATAAAACATAAACTATAAAATACCATTGAAAACCATAAGCACAAATGTGCTCTACTGCTCTGGCATTGACAAGAGTAACAAAGAAAATAATTAGAATGCAGTTTAGAAAAGAAACAGTAATACATACGTTATTTTGTGTACACAATTCTGAAGAATCTCAATTATGAGCACTATTTCATGGTTTATACAAAGTAATCAACAAATTCTAGCCATTAATGAACGCAGCACAATTCACACTACTTCGAGAAACAAGACTAACTAAATCACTGGTTACATGGAGAGAAAAAAAATAGTGACGAATAACCACTGAAATAATAAACATGTTATGGAAAACTGTCTTGCACCCAGACTCGCCATCAGTTGGCAGTATACATAACTAATTATTAAAAACAAAGACATACAAAAATTTCTATACTTAACAAGCAGAAACAAATAGCTTCATTTTTATTATACACTCTTAAATATTTGCTTTATTAATGTTATTTATTTTACATTGTTCTCACCATAACAAATAAAGATATGAGCTAGAATTAGAGTTTATTTCCATTCCATAGGTTCTTCTTTGGGCTAAACCAAAGAAAGTTGAACATGTCATACCACAAGTTCAGAACTTATTTCGAGAATATATAAATATACATAAAGCCTACGAATTGTCAACAGAGATAAAATTGCCTACACAGTGGTATATTATTGATAAAAGTAGAATAGAATAGAATTCATGTACATTCCATAAAACTCATAAAACCTTCTTACGCCTAATCCAAGAATGTGTAACATGTCGTACCGATACTTTCTTCTAACACAAATATAAATTACATAGTTGTTACAGTGATTTACAATCTACTGCAGAAATAATTACTCAAGAAAGAATCACCACTATTGCTTACATGCACTTATAATAGATAAAATTTTTCAGTTAAAATAAATTCTTCTGTGAAATAGAAAGAATGAGACAGGATATACTATTTTATTGTTTGTTTCAACTTTTTTGTATCGTGATTTAGACTTTTGGTTGCAGAGAAATATTACTTCTGTTTTATGTTTACTCTTGTTAATGTTTGGCATATAAAAGTTGTTGTCTTTCACTTTGGCGTAGAAGTTCTGGAAACTGACAAAATATCTAAACTATGTGTCTGGGTGAGTTACATTTGTAAAACGTTTTAGATGTAATTCCGTTTGCTCTTTTCTTATTCGTATTGCAAACTTTACTGATACATCTTTCACAAATTTAGAGGAAAATTCTACTATGTCATTTAAAATTGGTAATTTGTGTGAATATTTTTGGACTTTATTAATGTCGTTCCCCTTGTTCTTAAAGACTGTCGAAGGAACACTATATTAATGTCCGGACATGTCAGATAATATTCTTGTAAGAGAAAGAAGTAGCTGTAACAGACGCGTCAGTAAATGTATTTAATACACAAATTTAGTTATAAAATGATATAGAAAGACAAGCATTTCTCGACAGACCAACTTCAGGCGCGCCAGAGCGTGAAAAACTTACCTAGGTAGGAAGGAGTACAATGCTTTTACTGTCATAGTGCAAATTGGACTTCAAAATTTGAACAAATTATTACATTTTAATTTATACAGGAAACATTAATTAGTTAATGTGACTTGGAGTAGCTAGTTACAAGACCACTATCAAGCTGTAATTCATAATTGTTATTTGAGTCAACAGAATCCCTTTCAGTGTCAGGTTTCCAGTTGGTGAGGCCATAATTCTAAATTTCAACAGAACTATCAGAACGTCTGTCAGTTTATACTAAATAGACTGAGAGACAAATAGAATGATGAATATACAAAGAGGCACGAATGTGGAAGTATACGCAGTTTGGAAGTTCTAAGAATAATTAACTAAGAGAGTTATTCGATTACATTGACCTTCAACTAGTAAAACATTGTGAGATTTCAGGTTCTCACGACGGCGAGTATGAAGTTGACTGTCTTCTCGAATGTTGAATCTTGTAGGATGATGAGTAGTAAGCTTCTGCTACACTGCATGGCGCAAGAGATGGTAAACTACTAATAGACTTCATCTTCAGGTTACACATTCCTTCAGCTTTCCTTTATTTCCTTGGTATCACAACGGCCATAACCTGCATGTTTGCCAATCGTAGGGAAATTTCATCCTTACGATTCATTTGTTTTCGATTAGTTTCTGATTATTGTGTATAGGAGATAGTATACTGTATGTCTCTGTGACGAAGAAACGTTTGGTTGATAATCTTTCATTAATCAGTGAGGATTTTATAAATTTCTCGTGTAGAATACTAGAATAAATGTCAGGATTTGATGGTTTGCTTATTTTCTACTGGTTTGATGTTGTATTACGATAGAAGAGTCTTATGTAGTATGCTACTAAGCAAGGCTCAGTAACTGGACAAGTGAGAAACCAAATCCCTGTGTTGTACTGAAATGCGAGTGTAGGTTGACCGCTCCCTCCATGATAACTTCATAAACGTATGGGCAGTGTTGGTTATAATGTCGAATGAGATCCGATCAAATTCTGCTCTTTTTAAGAGGGCTGAACAATTGAAACGGTGGGAAGAATCTGAAACTAATCGTGTAGCTGCAGTGCCTAACAGTAAGAGTCGAAAAATTCAGTTTTCTGCAGGATGTGTGTTTCTGGCAGCGTGTGCAGCAGGCGACAAGGAAGAAGTATTACGGCTGATCGCAATGGGAGCTGACATTGACACGGCAAACGTTGATGGATTGACAGCCCTTCATCAGGTAAAGAGAGCCGAGTGCTTGTCGATTAACTGCAAGTGTGTTTGCTATGTCTTGTAAGTTTTTATAATGGGCACTTGCTACATAATTTGACGGATTTGGAAGTGGGACGGACCATCAAGGTACAAGATGGCCGTCTTGTTTTCATCCAGCTGGTTTCTTAAAATTAAATAAATATGAAGGAAGTCGTGTGCTAGTTGTTCCGTGCAGAACTTCAAACCACAAAATAACGTATAGGTCACCTTGCTATAGATCTTTATCACATTTATGCTATTTGATGTATACATTGTTTATTAATATAATATTTTTAATGTTTTATGAGAAAGTGGATGTGGAACAGATATGAGTGAGCATAGATACCTGTGAGCTATGCATAGTTGCAGTTACCACATTTTCTCGTCTTTCTACTCTTGTACGTTTTATAGCGAAGTATGCAATAACATGCCAAGTTATATTCCTGTGCTAGGTGCATGAAATGAACCCATGATGTGTAGGTTGTCTTTCTCCAATCTTCTGTTGTCCCTCATATTTTACTTTCAAAACTTTTGAATTGATTTTTCCAGAGTAAATTTTAAAGGGTTCTGACAATGGTGTGGTGCTCACAGGATTACTAAGTTCTTGGACTTTGCCCATCATCTGGTATTCAGAAATGTTCTTTTGAATACCAGATGATTGGTTAAGTCCAACAATTTAGTAATTCCAGTTTTGACAAAGGCATTGGACAAGGGATCTGAACTGCAGGTTTAATTTGGGTTTATGTCTGTCCAATAAATTTTATTGAATTTTGCACAAATTACTGTAGAGTTACATATTTTATGTTTGCTCCCATCTGACACAATTATTAACTGTAAATACATTTTATTGTAGGGTTTTAAAGTCAATGCCATGTTTCCTTTTTGCTGCATTTTTAGATGATAGTTCTGAGTGTAAGGGGTGGCACTTATATGTAAAGCAGCGGACAAGATAATCATGTTTTTTTTATAAAATTCTTTGAAGTAAGGAAAATAAATGAGCCTTATGTTGTTATGGCACAACAGCCCACAGTTGGGCCTTGGCCTCCTCCCATGTGGGAGGTTTCTTTGTCTTTGATGTGTGCATTTTTGAGTAGTGCCCACTGCCTCTGCACAATTTCTACTCAGTCCTGATTTGCCTGCCAGAGCCATCTAGTAGTGAATCAGGGGAGACTTGGGTGAGAAATGGCTGCTGAATTTTGCTTACGAAACATCCCATTTCATGAAGATTTCTGTCTTCTGGGTTATTGCGCTGTGTAGTCTGGTCGATGTTTACCAACGTTTCAGAGGTCACAGCGCAACAATCCAGAAGACAGAAGTCTTCATACTCACCACTGTGAAAACCTCAAATCTTACATCCTATTTCATGCTCATAATGTTCTTTTACATGCCGTAAATCTAAGCCATGGGACCGCCGGCTTTACTTCCCCTCTGAAGGAAGTTGTGTTACGGATTTTTATCACCCTAAAAAATCCATCGACCTCGGCCAGATTTGAACCCGCGAACTTTGGGTCCAGTGGCAAGCATGCTAACCACTAAGTCCACCAAAGTTGAAATGAGCCTGTGGTAGTAAAAAATTATTTTGCAGGTCTGGTTACATGTGGTCTCAGGCTTTGTGTTCCACAGGCCACTAGTTGCACCATGCTGTGATTGATGAATTGTTGTAGTTAGTCATATGAATATGTATAACACTTACAAATTAAAAATTATGTTATGATGTGTTCTCATAGTACAAAAATTTCCACCACATTTTTGTTCAAAATATTCAGTTAAAATAAAGCATAAAGGGGAATCTGTCTTGTTGAAATCATTAATCAGGACATAAAAACTTCCATGAATTTCTTATCACATAGTTGTCTCAACACAATTTTATTGGGGTAATGTGCTTCACTCTACCTACAAAATGTGCATACTTGTTTTATAATGGTAGTACATTTATGTTAGAATGTTTAAGGTGAGTGACATACATTGGGTACATACTACAATACATTCCATTGATCCAAAAGTTTGGATGAATGACATTGTAATAAAAATACGAGGCATACAGATAAATTTGATTCAAAATTTAAATATTTTATCTAAACTGAAAGTTTTACACAAAGTATATGAATGATCTGCTAAATCCATGCATGGATACAGGAGATGAGCATGCTATGTATAGATAAAATATCTTCAGAAAGATTGAGTAATTTTTTAATATTAATAATTTATCAGGAGGAAAAGGAATGTGTATTTAAGTATCTTTTTAATGCTTCTTTAAATTGTGTACTTTTATTTATAATACTTTTGAGACTTGTTGGTGGTCTGTTAAATAGTTTCATGCCAGAATTTATTTATATATCTTTTTCACTCCTATGAAGCATAGGGGCCTCCTTTTGGAGGAAACTTGATCTATTTAGACATTTGGTAGGACTCCTTGGATGAGTGATCAGCCCATCGCAAGGCCTCTACCCGTACTCACGACAGCACTACACAGAAATACACAGACAAACATGCATGCCTTGAGTGGGATTCGAGTCCATGGTCCCAGTATCCCAGCACACGAGGCCCAAACCTCGGACTGTGACCGGCTTCATGCCAGAATAGTATTTACTTTTTCAAAACATGGAAGGTTTGCTGTTGGTGTATGAAGATGTCCCTGTTCCTTGTGTTAACATTATAGCCCAATTTGCATGTATATAATATTCATTATTTGCAGCAAAGTTTATTAAGGAGTGTGTGCATACATATGTATGTATGTGTGTATGTTTGTTTGTTTGTATAAGCAGTAAATATCTATGTAAGATTTGAGGTTTTCACAGCGGTGAATATGAAGATTTCTGTCTTCTGGGTTGTTGCGCTGTGTAGTCTGGTCGATGTTAACCAACGTTTCAGAGGTCATACTGCCTCCATCATCGCCCTGTAAAGTAAATATTCTACTGCTGGTTGAATTACCTGAAAAATATATTCCATTAATCATTACATAATTATACATAATCAGTTGACATGTATGTTGGTTATCATATTCACTCATATCACTTGTCAGTGTAATGTGTTTCAGTATAAAATGGTCGTACTGCCTTGAGAGGTACTTTGTCAGCAATGTTCATTGATGTAGTAAACTTTAGCCCTCATCTGTCATAACTGAGCGTTATAATATTCATGGGCAAGCTGAGGTCAGATTCAGAGTAATTTTATTGGCATTTCTGGGTAAAGAATATAGCCAACTTTCGGGAGACAGAATAGTTTGCCCAGCTTTTCTCAAAGTCTTCTGTTAAATATTGCAAGATCTGAGTTATTGCGTGTTTGTGGGAATGATAAATTCTGGGAAACTAAGAAGGAACTGCTCTCGTGTAATTACGAGTCAGAGTGGCCGCCACATGTTCATCGTCTCTGTACATTCTTTAGGAAGTTATCCTGGAAGCCTGGTTTTTTTAGAGGGCAGTATCAGCGATTGGCGCCACTATGAAATCAATCCTTCCCGCCCTTCCATCCGGAGACGTTAGCCATCGTGTGAGGATTTAAACTCAACATCTGGTTCGCTGACTAGCTGTTCATAAATAAATTCGTCGTCGTAATGACCGTGTGTTTAAATATAGCATTTGGGGTGGTCTCGCGTCTAAGACGTGTCTTCAGACCAATGATGTCGCTGACCTAGAAGTTAGAAAAGTGGATTCGTAGCTTCGACTTAGACGTTCGTTATCACAGAACCTGTCATAATTTTTTTTCTGGCTTGAACTTCTTTCGTACATCCCATATGTTGTTTTGTAGTTTTTTTAAAAAAAAATTACAGCACTTTGTTGTGAGTTGAACATTGCGACTGAAAGAGGGATTAATGGGATACCAGCAGCGGGTTACTGAAATGAGTGTGTGTACACTTAATTTAAGCTACGGTCAGCTTATATCGGGAAAGTAACCGTACTTTAAACCTGCCTCCATTACACATAACAGCAAGTAACACGCTGTAAGAAATTGCCACAATTGTCAGTCTTTGGGGGTTTAGTACGTTTGTTCGTTTTACCAATAAGTTTCAGTCCTGAGCGTTTTTTTTTTTTGGGGGGGGGATTTTAGTGACAACTGTTTCGGAGCATATCGCCAGTGATGAGCTGTTTCAGAAAATGCATCTTGTGCTACATCAGCATTAAGTTCTGCAGAAGAAGGAAGTGTGAAGTATTAACACATTCTCCAAAGACAGAGTTGGCTAAATCAACAGTGGGAAGAAACGAAAATTCTTAATCTTCATTTTTATTCTGTAATGTCTGTCGAAGTCCAAGCTCACGATGTTTGTTTATGCTGCGAAATTTTGACAAAGAACCGTAGTCGGACCAGAGCGGCGGCGCCGCCCCTCTCGCCCCATGTTTACTTGAGTGCCGGGGCGCCTCCCTGACTCTTCAAAGGCTGAGGTGCTCCGTATCCCGAAACCAAGTGGTATGAAGGCCTCTCCCCTACAAGCATTTCTAGGAACAGAAACATTATGTAGCCTAATGTAAGTCAGGAGTTCCAGGTTGTCTAATTTCCGACCTCTGAGATGGAATTGTCGTTCGTGCGTTTCATGATTTGTTTGTCGTTAAATTCTGCATTTAAAATCGTGAATGTGCCATTAAGCAGCAACGAGAACGGTCTTTCCTTTCAACCTGGAATTGTGTACTCCAGCATTTTTATTTTGAAGATAGTCCTGGATAAAGTATAGCATTAAATTTATCCATTGACCCAAAACATACGATACTTAAAAGTATCCATTTTCAGGTTAGCAGAGCAGAGTAAAAGGTGTGTATATATGTATTGCCATTGAGCCCACTCATCCATGCGTTTTTCCATCTTTGTCGATGCCAACGTGGTATTACAGACATCTGTTGCACGAGCGATATTTCCCAAATTAATGTATAGCCCGAAGTTTTGTATTGTCATCTTCGAATAGTGCCTTTGTTTTGTTTTCATAATGTAAACGAATACCTGGCCGTGAAAAATCTGTATTTCGTGTTCCGTTGTGTAGCAGTAACGAACTGTTGCATCTGCGCACGGTGAATTTGGTATGGAAATAGATGATCCACATTTTTAAATTGCTGTTGATGTGTGTAAGAAATTAGAAACACTGCAGTGCTGGTGCGATGGAAGGCACAGAAAATCGATACTAATTGAAATTATCCAAACGTAGGGAATTTCTGGTCATGTAGAAAATCGGCATGTTCCGTATAGGTGGTTCGAAGTGTATACATTTCCGATTGTGCTACTCCCGTTAACTCCTTTCTGTGGGAGTTGTACATATTGCTGATTCTCTTTGCTATGGCATCTTTTGTTTCTATACATTCCAGTTCTAGCCTTTTGTCAACGGGCTTCGAGTATGCCGTTTTTCAGTTGTTTGTTGGAATACTGCATGTATTGTACTTAATACAAACAAGGCAGATACTGTACCAACTCGAGGGAATTATGAGGTTAGAAAGATAATGTAACGAAGAAGGAACGTAACCTGACGAAGCAAACTGATAAGTAAATGCTGGAAGCCTCACCTCTACCTTATTTCTACCCACACACGTTACGGCTTCTACACCTTCACGTAAAACAAGCGACTGCGAGTTTGTGGAAAGGTCGATTTACGGCTAAAATCATCACAAATGCTCATTCCAGTCTACTCGGAAGCTGGAAACGATTTGTCCAAGAAGTGCCTTTCTGCTATAAATACAACAGGGTGTAGAAAGTTACATCCACATATACACGTACTTATAAGGCTGCGACTATTAATAATGTCTTAAGAAATAGTGAGGCGAGATTTGTGACCTTCACCAGGTTATAAAGTTTTGATTGTCAGAAGTATAACATTTCCACATGTCTGCGTCTGGGGATTATCAAAAGTACATTTCCACGTCGTCTTATACTCGTTCGATGAGTATGCTTGTGTTGTGTCACCATGGGATGAACATTATACGATTATGGCGTAATTGGTAAAGGAAAGTGTCGTAGAATGACTCTTGGTCGATTTTACAGAATACCTGTGATACTGTTTATTGTTAGTGACTGCAAAATTAAGGGAATGGGAAAAAGCGACGCAGAGACAAGTGTAATTTTAAGAAATATAAACAAGAAGTTACGAGCAGAACTCTCAGACGTAATTCCTGTAAGTTTCGTATTACTAATCCCATATTTAGGCATTGCAAATATAACATAAAGTAAGAACGTCGTATTATTTAAGTACAAAAGAACATTTTCACGCATCCGCCTTGTTGTTTTACATTTTATAAAACAACGTAAATTACGTGAATGCCGTTCACGTTATTATAAACGACTGTGTGAAATTGAAAACTGCGAAGTTCGGGCGGCTTGCAGTGGTATAACGTTCATATAAAATTTCGTGAAAATGGATCAGTTGGTTTAAAAGTTGAAGATCGGGACACAGACAGTATGGCGGTCTCACAAGCATCTTTCTTTTCTTAAGAAATAAAGGAAGTTGAAAGGCGAGTGATATAAAAATTAAACGTACCACTTTATGATGTCGGTATTTTTTCGCGGACCGTCGTGCACGATAATGTTATGGGGCCGTTGGGTTGGAGTAGGCGTTTCTTCGATACTGACGACGCAGGTAGGTGCGTATGTTGGTGAATGTACCGCACTTCTTGCAGAACAGTAGATGGTAGAGAAGTTCACAGAGTGGATGAACGAGGCCGGAAGACAGGCTCGGAAGGTACTGAAATGGAAGTGGGACATTCTGTATAGCGTACGGTATTGTACACGAATGTACTAGCAAAATGGCTAGGCGAGCGTTTAAATATTACCTTCTTTCATTTCGTGGAAACAGTGTACACTAAGAACCTTGTAACAGATAGGCACAACAGTGAGAAAGCCTCTTGCGGTTGCGAGCCATGTGTTGAGATCCCTCACCGGAAAGAAAATTCAGTACGTTGGTACTCTTGAAGGCAAATGGCACAAGTCAAGTGTGGATGCATGGAACCTTCAAGTTCCTTAAGTGGCCAGTGTTTCTTAACTATCAAAACGACTATCAGCTTCTCAAGAAGGATTTGTTTTGTTGAATTTGTGCTCTAGCACTTCGGATAAATTAGACGAGGTGGAATTTGGAAGAATTTGTAGTTTCCATAGTGTATGAGCATCAGAGAGAAGGGAACTTTGCTAGCAGTTGAGATAAATATGAAAAGTTTAGTTGTAATTTTGGTTCCTAGTCTTTCTCATCCACTCATGTATCAAATTGACTTCAGAATGATGAGAAACAAGTAGTTGTCAAACAGTTTAGTGCAGAACAAAGACACGAGTTAGGAAATGCACCTTAACCCCCCCCCCCAAATGTTTGTGTTTGTATTCAGTCAGGCTCTTGTAAAAACTATAATGAACCACCAGGTTCCATAAGGGCAGGGTATTTATTGTGTAAGATTTGAGGTTTTCACAGGGGTGAGTATGAAGATTTCCGTCTTCTGGGTTGTTGCGCTGTACCTCTGAAACGTTGGTTAACATCGACCAGACTACACAGCACAACAACCCAGAAGACGGAAATCTTCAGGGTATTTATTGTCTAGCAGAAAGACTATTAACTTCACAAGAAGGACTCTATTCCATGTTTGTCATTTAGTTAACAAGCTAGTTGGTTAATCAGCCAGTTAGAGACTTGTTGACTTGCTTTTGAAATGGGTTAGATTAATTATTGATATTTATATGGCATTAATTATCTCCTGCTTACCTTCATTATTCTATATTAAGTTTAAGTAAATCCATTTTCATTAGCCAAAGCATTGACCACAATATTGCATAACCTTTAGTTAGTCCTTTTCAACATGGCTTTTAAGTAACCATGATGTAATGTAATTTAAAGTGTTTCTGTATCATTGAATAACTTCTGAACTAACTTCTGTAAATATTTTTTACAAATGATTTCATGTGTAGTGAAATGTTTCTATGTTCATTTCATTTTTACACCAGGAAATCAAAAATCCTTAAGAAATTAAATGTAAACCTGTGCTTATTATATAGGGCCATTACAAAAGTTCAAGTTTAGAATAGGGTGAAACATTTTTCAGACACTAGGTGTGAACTTGTTTTCCAAGATTAAAACTGCAAAGTGTGCTGCTGTAAGTTCTTGGAGGAAAGCGTGGCTTTGAAGTTGGTTTTAAGTCACCGTAATATATGTGAATTGTTGAGACATTAAATACTTACAATGTTTGTATCTTAAGAGGTGACTTGGAAGATGTGTTTTACATAGTATAATGCATTTTATGAATGTCCTTTAATGTGACATATTTTTGTGTTGCAGGCATGCATTGATGATAATCTTGAAATGGTGGAGTTCTTAGTAGAAAATGGGGCAGATGTTAACAGGGGTGATAACGAAGGGTGGACACCCTTGCATGCTACCGCTTCATGTGGCTTCATCAGCATTGCAAAGTGAGTACTATTTCTGTGGGAAGCCTGGATAATTAATGCTTTGACATAACTATCACAGGTTTTGGTGCACTAAGCAAAAGAAAAACAAGTTCCCACTTTCATGTCCTAAATTTTGTTGCTTTATGGTAATTAAAAGTCAACAAATAAAAAGGTTTTCCCTTCATTGGAAAAAATATATCACACACTTTCAGTGTTTGTGTTAGATAGCCATTCTCATTTTAGTTCTGCAAGGATAACAGCTTAATGTCCTATTCAGTACAGTGAGCTGTGATGGAAGTTGGTTCAAAAATTTCATTGTATATTTATTTATTTGTGGCTTATTTAATGATAATTTCATTTGCTTGGACTGACGTATACCATTGAATGATATGATGGTTAATGAATATTGAATTGAAAAAGTTGCGGAAGGAAGCGGTTGTACCCTAATTTAAGGTAATATCCTTTCGGTTGCCTGAAGGGACTGGAAAAGACCATGAAAACCTCAGTGGGACCTATACTCCCATTAATCTGAATTATATGTTGCTGATTCTGTTAAAAATGAGCTGGGATAGCTGTCAGTATAGTGACTGACTACAAACTGGATGACCGGGGTTCAATCCCCTATGGGTAGAGGATTTTGCATTTTGCTCCTGCATTTAGACCAGCTTTGGGGCACACCCAGCCTCCTGCCCAGTAGGTACCTGGGTACTTTCCCAGAGGTAAAGTGCGGTCATGGCATGATGCTGACCACTGACCCCTATCTAGTGCATAGCAGGACAGCAAGTATGAAGTAACGTGTGTTAATTTAGAGAGGTATGTCAATAGAAGCAGGGAACCAGGGTAGCTCGGTCAGTGTAGTGACTGGCTATGGACTGGACAACCAGGGTTCGATCTCTGACGGGCAGAGGATTTTTCGTCTAGACTCTGCATCCAGACCAGCCACCTATCCAATGGGTACCAGGGTCCTTCCTTGGGGTAAAGTGCAGTCGGTGCGTGACACTAACCACTCACCCAGACCTAGTGCTGAGGTTAAGAATTAGTAGGAGCTATACTCTCCCCCCCTCAAGTGTCTACATGGAGTATAGTGGGACAGCTTTACTTAGCTTTATGTTGGTAGAAACTAGGGAGATTACTTTCTGATTCCAGTGGTGTTCTGCAGAACCCTTTTTCTAACATTGGATTTCACTACAGAAACCAATTTTAATTATTTCTCCAGGTTACAAATCCATAAACTTTTTATGCCCCATATCCCTTTTTTCTTTAGGTCCAGAAACATAGTTTTCCTTTTTGCAAGGTTTTTTTAGTTTTTTAATTAAAAATATCAGATACTGTTGTTAAGAACGGAATATCATACTGATAATTTGAAGTACATACTATGCTCCACAGTCACTAAGTAATTTTTTAATCAAAAGAGATATTATGGAAATGAATTTTAGTATACTGTTCTGAAAAGATAATCATGAAATAGCCACAGATACTGTTGATGGTGCTGGCAATGATTTAGTTATTTGAGAAACCTCAACATATTTTAAAATGGCTATTATTGACTCATGTAATTCTCTCACCATTTTCATATGCCTTTTAGAAATATCAAGGGAACTGAAAATATTAAATTATGACAACATTTTTGGTGTTGGCTTTTGGGGAGAGAAGATTTTGCAGCTTTTTTCCATATTTGATGTGGAGCTAGACATCAAGGTGATGAAATGTAATATAGAGTAAAGTCTTTATCCAGACTGTACAGGCATATGAATGGTGTGGGAGACTTGGATGGTGGCAACTGCAGAATTCATACCTGCAGTTCAAAACTTATGAATTTCTTATGTTCAATACACATACTCAAAAATATTTGATGTGTCAGGTTTGGTGTTTATTTTTGTAGGTTCTATCACAATCTATCATAGTTAGTAGATGGCTTCTGCAGTATGTTATTAGTAGATAACAGTTTAAATGGCATATAATAAATATGTCTCTCACTGTAGCATTGCAATTTCAAGGTGTTTTAAAAAATTGTGATTGCGTAAACTTACCTCTTTGGAAAAATTAACTCGCTTTTGAGGTTTGTTGATTAAATTAGAGCAATGTCTGGATGTTACCTGAGCAAATATTATCACATTTAATTTTCTTTACATAAAATACAAATTTTCAGGTACCTGATTGAACATGGTGCCAATGTTGCAGCTGTTAACAATGATGCTGAACTGCCCCTTGATATTGCTGAATCAGATGAGATGGAAGACATGCTTCAGCAGAATATTAATGCACAAGGTTAGATGTCTGGGTGTTGTGTTGCTATACAGTAAACTTAGAGTGCAGAAACTCCATCAGACTTTGAGAATAAATGGAAAAACTTGTTAATCTGCTTTGGTAAAATTTTATTTGAGGGTCCAAGTACCTGTGTTATAATTTTACCTTTTGTCTTATATGGGGCGATGCCTGAACTATTATCGTATAGAAAGGAAATCTTTGAACTGCAGAAAACTTGAACAACATGGCAGATCTGTTACATATTGCAGGTGTGGCATCTATGCAGTGTTGATTTAATTTAAAAAACAACCATGCAGAAAGTCCTGTGTGCGCTGGCAGAGCATAAATACACCACATTTCCATACATTTGATAAAGGTCTTGCTTCCTCAGGTAGTGCCACATATCTTAGCCACAAAAGCCTAATTGCTTGGTACCAGGAGTTATGCACAGTTGTTGGCATTTCATGAGTATCAATTCTGATTCTGATTATTGACTTGCTTAGTATATTCAACCAAGTAAGCATGAAACCCAATGTTTCAGAGTTTGACTTTAGGGAGGATTGCATATATTCTTGTATATTTTGTAAGTAGGTGCAACTTGTGGTGGCATGGACATGTTAAAAGGTATGTGATAACAGAACATGTTTGTCTTATCTTGCTAAAAGGATTAACGTGTCTGTTACTCAGGGATTGATTGTGATGAAGCTCGTAATGAAGAGGAAAGAATGATGTTGGAAGATGCAAAGGAATGGTTAAACAGTGGGGATATTGAAGACATGCCACATCCCAAGACTGGAGCCACAGCACTCCACGTAGCTGCTGCTAAAGGCTATATCAAAGTAATGAGGTAATTGTGACATATTAATTTTAGTTTCATTACTCCATGTCCTGCCATCTATTATTTTTTCTCTATTTGTCTCTTGTACATCCAGAAACTAATATCCATTATGTGTTGAGAAAGAAAAGATTCAGAAATTGTGCAGATCCAATGAATTGTGTATCGAATATGTTCTTTGATATGCTAATTTGCAGTTAACAATCATTTATTAAGAGAAAGAAGGGAGACTTCTTGATTCTTAGGATTCAAGTAATGTGAATTCCCAGATTTTAAACCATGCTAACCTACTCCTTTATTTTCTTGTGTATAAGGGTGTTCTATAATATGAGCATTATTTACTTTAAAAATGCTCTGCTGTGAAGGTGAAATGTTGAAACTCTGATGCTAGTGTTCCAGTATTCTGTAGATATGAATGTGTCAACATAAATAATTAAAAATATACAGGATTTATGTTGACAGTTAGTCGTACTATTCGTAGATTTCAGGCCAGATTAACCTTTCTAATTCCAGTCTCCGAAGACCCACCATATGTAGAAATTGCCATCGTATTTTTTGTTCTTGTTTTCATTTGATTTCATTTACATTCATTGAAATTTAATTGTTAATTAATAGTGCTGTATATTTCTGATTACTGCTTTCATAAATTTTTCACTTCACTACCAGAGCAAAGTTATAAGTATTTAAAGGGACAGACATGCAGACACAGGACATTGATCTGATCTCTTCTAGCACTTTATGCAGTTTTGTGCCATACATGTGATTGATCTTGGCGCTACCAGGATTAAAGAAAATTATGAGTAGTGACCACTGTGTTTAAAAACTGGTATGCATTTGAACACTGTTTTTGGCTCATGCTTGTAATTTCCATTTACCTGCTCATTTGTTGTTCAGAAATTTGAATATATAAAACATTTACTGAACTTGAACTATTATGAATAATGAGCAAATTATCTCTAGTGTGACAGTTACTTTTTATTACAATATTGGCCATTGTTATTGTTCCTTTCCGTCTCCAGTGTTCTCTTACAAGGCGGTGCAAATGTAAATTCACAAGATTTTGATGGTTGGACACCACTGCATGCTGCAGCACACTGGGGGCAAAAGGAAGCTTGCGAAATGCTCGTGGAAGAGTTCTGTGATATGGACATGAAGAACTATGTGGTAGGTAACTATCAGTTTATAAGCTTTACAGAAGTTGGAATGTCCTCTGTGCACAGTGAAAATTCAACAGTTGATAAAATATATAAATGCACAGGTAAGTTATACGCAACAATCAATGAAAATTGTAACTTATCATCTTTGTTGCTGTAAGTGCAATATAAATTGTACAAAAAAAATATGATGCTTTATTTTAGTATTTGTGTATTCTAAGATATGGAATGGCCTAGATCTAAGACTGTCCTATGTGGGTACTTATATAAAACACAATGTAACAACAATAGCATGAGTACAACATATAACAAAGACTTATTTACAGTGCTGTCTTTTGTTACCAGTTAAGCGTGTATAGGGTCTTTGCAATATCTTGGATGGAGTAAGTACATTGTGATAGTTTCCATAAAGGCCATTTTAAAAAACTATGCACCAAAGTTTTTTGGTCATGAAACGTTGTACAAATTGTGCATGAATTATGGTATGCTGTGTTTGCTTGTTTCAGTAAAAAAATATCTTGGCTAGAGATCAGTGTTAAGGTAAGAAACATAATTATGAGAAAGGAAGGAAATGTATTTATCATTTTATTATGACATGCACAAAAATAGAAAGTTAACAATTTTATTTATTTTATTTTGTACATGTCCAAAAACAGGTTGTATTGGAATAAATAACTAAATTTTGCATTTTCCCCCTATATGCAGGGTCAGACAGCGTATGATGTTGCAGACACAGATATGTTCAGACTGTTAGAGGAGTTGAAGAAAAAACAAGCAACTGCCCAAAAAGATCATGGAGACATTAACGCAATACTCCAAAAGAAGGGGGCCAGCACACCAAAGAGACGGTCAGTTTCTTTAATTATTAAATACTCGCACAGTATATGAGTAAACACGTGTACTGATAGTGAGATATTGCTGAAGTTTCAAATTAAGTCGGTAACACTACAGATTTTTAAATGAATGTTGTAATCATAGTTGGAAAGTAACAAATATGTGCTTTAACCCTCTCCACTTGAAATTCAGAAATGGAGGCACAGTTGCTTATGTAGGAGTTGAACTTCAGCTTGTTGCAGCCTGCTAAAGATATGCCACTGTTTTAGTACAGTTTATTTTGAACTCAGTTATATTGGATTGACCAAACTGTTATGTTATCAGGCTGTTTTCCTCCTTGCTCACACATCCATTGATCAAGGAGAGAATTGAGCTCCTAAGTAAACTGTAATAATATATGATTGAATTTCCTTGTTCTGAAAATGGTTTAGTAGCACAATATTAAAATATATGACATTAAAAATGTCTACAGAACTTTCATTTTCTTGCAGAAGAAAATTTATTTTCTTGGTGTGTGCATGTACGTGAATGTGAAATAGAAGACTCCAGTCAACTGAACTTTAAGTAGAAATAATAAGCGCTGGGCTTCTGCTTCTTTTCAGGTCTCATGTAACAATGTTTTCAGACATGAAAAAACTGTTGTTTTACTTTGTTAACTGCATGGTGATTTTCTAAAAGTAGCTGATCAGTTAGTCATAAGAAAAAATGCCTTGACATTAACATGCATTTCCAGAGGAAACAGACCTGAAACTATCTGTAATCAATACCAGATTTTTGCTCCATTATTTGAAAGCAGTAAGTTTTGCTACATTGTAGTTTTCTAAGGCTGTATTTTTAACAGTCTTGTTTAGTCTCAAAAGAAGCATTTTATTTATTACATCAAAGATCCAAGCAGTAAGACAGTTTTTGAAGACTTCTCATTGGGTGGCGTTGTCCAATTTTACTTAAGTAAAAACATATAATTTTGTATAATTTTAGCCTGCTATACAGATTTGTTTTATTTATTTATTTATACTTATGAATTTGAAAGTATGTGGAAGGAAGCAGCCTTAACCTTAGCATCATGTACTTGCTGGACTAAGGAAAATTAATAAAATCTCTGAGGATAGATGGTCTCTGGGCCAGTATTTGAATTGACCTCCCAAATATGAAATAGGAATTTTAGTCACTCAACAGCAACATTCGTATATATAAATTTTACATTTTCCTTGACATAGAAAAATCAGAATATTTTTTAGTGACATGTACTTTATGATGGATGGTTCACAAAACTGCTGAATTCTGTATTTGATTTTATCACTGATCTTAAAATTTATTGCACATGCAATATTCTGCTTTTTTGGAGATCATTAAAATAAGAAAACACTAAAGATTTTCTGTGCTTACTTCACACAGTTGAAGAAACTGAATGAGTGATGAACATGCTTGTTCGTGGTCAATAACAGTCATTGCCACATCTCTGCTCAGTATAAGTCATTTAGATATGAATTCAGCAGTCTCTCTACTTTCTGATCATGTATCATGAGTATCAAATCTAAAAGTTCTTGACGATGGTGATGAGTCATTTGAAAAAAATTTTTTTTGGATATTATCCATCGTCTAGTAAATAAAACGTAAAATGACATTTCGGAGATGGGGCTCTATCTCCGTCTTCAGGTGCCTACTCAGTTGGGCCTATCTCCGGAGATAGGGATTATCTCTATCTAGTGGGCCCAACTGAGTAGGCACCTGAAGACAGAGATAGAGCCCCATCTCCGAAACGTCGTTTTACGTTTTATTTACTAGACGATAATATCCAAGATTTTTTTTTTTTTCAACTGTATCATAAGGTTTATAGTAGCACTTTTTGATACAGAATTAAGCCACCTATATTGTCATTTATGATTCATTCTTGTGTTTCAAAATGGCTGGTATTTTTTAACCCTAATTTAACTTTAAGTTTGTTATTTTAAATTTTCTGAAGTCCCATTTTGCTGCATTTTTATTTTAGTTGAATGTGCTGATGTCAAATTTGGCATGAAATGAGAATGGAAATAATATTACTTTTTGTTAATTTATTGTCTTGTGGTCCTTTCAAATGCCATTGTATTTGTTTGATTTCAATTGTTGTTTCTCTTTCCTTTAAATGTTTGCACGTTTTATGTATTAATTGTGACAGGTACTATGGTTTGTAGGTCATCAATAATCAGAATGTCTGTGACTGACAAGTCAAACCTAATCAATAAGGATACTTCATCTGAGCGCCAGCTTCTTGATCGAAGTATAACAGAAGAGAGTAGCAACAAAGTGAAGAAAGTAGAACTGGAAATTGAAACTGAGTCAGAGAAAGAAGATGCCAGTATACCATCTCCAGAAAATGAAGTTGGTAAGAGGAAGGATGTTCTGATATATTTTCTGATGAATTTAATTACCTGTAATCTGTTTGGTTCTTTGTGGAATATCTAAAAGGCATATTGAGTCCCTCATTTAAATATGTATTATAAGAACTGATATATAACCACATAAATATCTTGTGTTCTAATGATTGTTACTACATCATGAATTTGTTGTTATGGGTTGACAATTTTTTCTAAAAATTAAATGTTCTGCAATTTTCTGTTCTAAAAGTTATCACTCTATCTTTTTTTAACTTGCTTTCTGTCATTGTCACAGTGCACACAATTAAGGTTTATGGTACACTGTTTCCTGAGTACTGCTGTTTCTACATCTGCCCTGCACTACTGCCTTACACTTATACTCATAAGATACTGTATTTTTCCTAACTTTAAACCAGTTATCCTCAAGTAAGTGTCTGAAGTATTTTTCTAGCTATTATCCAAAATATGTATATCAATATTTTTATTCTGATACAATTTTCTCATCAGATCTCAAAACATAATCCTTCCCCTTCTACATTTTTGGACTTTGGCTGTTTTTTTATTTTTTAAGATGTGTTTGTGCTCATTATAGGAATAATTTTTTAACACAGTACATTGGACCAGGTATAAGAACATGACACTCACTTCCTTCTAAGTTTTGACCAAGTCTGTGTACTGTTTTCTTTTCTTTTGAACTTGTAGATAAATTAAGTACATGCATAATTTGTATCATAAAATAGTTGCAAGAAACTTAATGGTTATTTCATATTGGACCAAGCAGATTTCTTGAGCAGTAACTGTTGTGTGTTTTGGCTTCCTGTTCTTCATTGGGTGTGAAAAAGTAACTGAGCTTAGTTTTATTTTGAGTTTGAAGGTACAGCTTCTAATGCCTGCTGTAATGGCCAGTTTTGATGTGGCTGCCAATGAATACATGCTTCCTTATATGATCCATATATTTAAATTTTCAAGAAGGGGCTGAATTGTAGTGTAAATAGTAATTTTAACTTCTTAGCAAGAAACTAGATTACGCCATTTGTGCTTCATGTGTATGAAGTATAAAATATTCTCTTTGTATTACATTACTTACTAAGAGAATATTACCATTGTTGTATGATGTTTTGTGGAAGTAAGCTTTACAGTCATTTAAAATCCAATAATGTAATGTTTGAAATTAATACATGAACATATGAACCCTTTCTAGACCAGTACCTCAACACAGCAAACATTTTTAAAGTCTACATGTAATGAAAATTATACTAAATTCAACTGGACATGACATGTTATACCAAATTATGTGTTTGCAGTTATGTGCTACGTATAAGGACTGGAAATTCTTTACAAGTTGAAGTAGTGATTACAGCTATACAAGAATTCTATGTGTTTTCATCTTGACTTATTCATTAGTTCATTAACAATTTTGCCTTTGTGTAATGTGAAGTTCATTTTATGTGGGCTGTACAGTTTTAATCTGTATTATGTGGATGCAATGGTACATCATAAAAGGTGAGAAAATAGGTGATTTCTTTTGTTTCACTTAATCCAGTTTTGTTAATGCACACCATTTGCTAATTGAATTCTGTATAAGAAACACATCTTATGAATCCATAGCTAAGGAAAGAACAAACATTAAAGCCTCCTAAGTCACACTGTTACATTGTGAGTTTTTAGGGAGGAGGGTATGAATTGAGGTACAGGAAAAGTCACACCTGTACCTAAGAATCATGACATAAAGAAGGTTTGTGTAAATGTGAAGGAAAAGATTGTTAGATTGTAGACCTTGGCACTAGATGGAAGTGAGTTGCTAGATTCACATTCCATCTTCTTCACTCTTGCATGGACATTACAAGTAAATGGATTCTTCCCCCCCCCCCAATTATCTCTTCAAGGAAATTTTCTAGGGATGAGCATCAATAATGTGTATTTATTTATTTATATTAACACATTCACTGCTGTGCAGATTTAAATGGGATCCTGTCCTATGTGCCAAGTACTCTAATAGCTGCGAATGTGTTATAAATTTAAAACTGTTCCTTTAATTCAGCAAATATGTTGCTAGATTAATAAATATGATTCACATAAGGTCACACATACTGTAGTAAATTTAGAGGTAATAAATATATATTGCTCTGCTTCTTGTCACATTATGCTTGTTCAAGTACGTGAATTTTCAGATTCTTTTAACTTCACCAATGACAGCATTGGAGTAAGTATTAATTTGGTGAAAAAGTGTTGTGTCATGTTACATGAGTGTATTTCATACGTGATTCATGTAGGTGGAGAGGAAGTTAACATGTGAGAAGGCATAATCACTATAGTTCCAAGAAAGATGGTATTATAACTGTAATTGCCTCCGTGGCTAACATGAAATTCTATTTTTATTCATATGGGAATGAGGATTTCATATAGTTCTCTTGCTTGCATGCCGCTGTAGAAAATCAAGAAACTGCAAGTGACTCGAGCGAATCCACAGATGATTCTGAAACCTCTAGTGATAGTGATACTGTTAGTAGTGGTAATGAGGAGGGTAAGTATAAATAGAAATGCATAATTTTCCTGTATTAATGGCATGACCTTGTCTGCAGTTTGAGTGTTTACTAATAATATTGTAGAAATTTATATTACATGTATACGTACACAGACCTGTTAAGGCTGTCATAGAATTCAATTTAGCTGTTACCAGTGCTTAATTTGTTCTAAAATAAGATGAATGTATAACATTTGTTGGAAGGAGTGCAGACTCTTTTGACTTATGAGAACCTTTCAGTATTTTCTGAGGCTGATCAGTAATGCACACAATGTAAGTTACCCGCTACTGACTTTGCCCCTTTCAAAAGTCTTTTGATTCATAGCCTGGTTCCAGCAATCATGCTCCTTCTGTAACTGTTCTAGAATTCTTTCAGATTGAATCTCAGTTCTCTCATTTTTAATGACATTTTCTTTAATATTGAATCTTTCTTTCTTTACGTTCAACTTTCATTTTGGGATAGAGAAAGAAAGTGCTAGGGGTAAGATTGGGGTATATGGAAGATGTAGTGCCATAGACTGTTGCATTCAGCCAGTGTAGCTACTTAATGGGATGTGTGTCAGAGACAGGTGCCATATTCTCATGTTTGTTCTTGGTACCTCCTAAACATATATTTTTATAATCCCCCAGTAGAAAGCCTTTTTCATTTCTTAATGAATACACAGAACTAGGTCTTCATGACTGAATCCAAGTTCCATCACCACTTGTAATGCTAGAAACAAAATTGGGTCCTGTGTGAAGTAAGATTAGACATTAAGTGACAGTCATCTCATAATAACTTTGGATTAAACTTAGCCAACACTACGTATACCCATATCGTCAGAGATAATGACTGGTGTGAACCATGTGATGTACTGACTTTGTTGGTAAGCTCATGAATTATCACATGGTATGATGGCATGAACAAGATCTCATATGCAAGTGATTATTGCATTATTCTTGAACGTGGTTGTTGGCCACCTCATTCATCTGATGTTTGGCTTGCATTAAATTTTGAAAAGTAATGAAATTCTTTTGCACAGCTTAGCCATTTGTCCCCATATTCTCTTTGCAGCACTGTTTTCCAAAGCCATTTTCCAAACTTTTAACACAAAACTTAACACACGATTATTAATATTAGCCATTTAAAACTGTGATCCAATGCTTAAATACACCATTACACGAAGTTGTATAATGGATAATTACATGTGGTTTTTACAATGGTTATTGTAAGGTCAATATGTTCTTGAAACGAGATGCTAGGAAGTGTTGCTGGAGAAGCTGTAAAGTTTGTCAGAAGGTGTGCGCTGTTGTCCCTGCAATGGAAAGTTTCTGACAGAAAGCACTGTAGGTCATGAGGAAAGAGCATGATGATTTGGGCTTAGTATCTGATCTGTCATATAAGTACTGTCTTCATCCTGAATGAAATAAAGGTTACTGATGCTATGGGCTGAAAAGGTGCATCACACAGTAATGTTTTCATTGTCATGAGTTTGCTCAGTAAACTCCGCTGATTGTTCCAAACCCAAAAACCGTTTTTGCTTGTTCATGTGTCCAGGCAGCATTACATGACATTCAGCTGAATACCAGATAGTGCATACATTGTTTTCATTTTAACAGGCATTTGGTAGGAATTCATGTTATCTTCTGAATCTTTCATCTTTTCTCCTGTGAAACAATGTAAAGATTAAAACTTGGAGTTTTACAATTAGGGAAGAACATAGATTGAGGATGTTTGAGAACAGGATGCGGAACAGAATATATATTTAGACCTGAGAGGGAGTAGGTGCATGTAGTTTGACGTAAAGAACTTCATAACCTGCTATTGACTGGGGTTTTACAGTACTTTAACACATTCCCTCCCATATGAAAGTTTGGTTGTTAACTGGTGCTTTATCCAGACTGCCATATATGACCAGTGTCAGATAGCAATATGCCATGAGAAGAAAAAAGTGTTTCAGAGCCTGTAGTGTTCTCTCTTTCTCTGTGTTGGTAGATGGTACTTGCATGTACCTTTTGTGATTCCTTGTACATGTAGATTGCCATTTATTTCAGTACTGTAATGTACCACTAGTGGCTGGTCTGAGAGGTAAGCCAGCATCAAAATTCCTAGAGCAAATGTGTTAAATTCAACCATAATCATGTTAGCTTTTGGAATGTTGGGACAAATTTTTTATTTCATGTAAATTACAATGTGTAGGGACATAACTAGAAAAAACTTGTCCTGGCATTTACTGCATATCCAAGCATGTTTACTGCTCATTCCTTCATTTATTCATGGGTTCACTGCTGTTTCCATCATTTGTTTGTGGTCATCATTTAAACTGTGTCTTTGTTGCTGGTATATGTCATTCAATAAATGATTTGGAGTACAGAATGATGTGTGGGCATTACATTTTGCAGTATTGGAACACAAGTAACCAGAATTTGTCATTTGATGCATATGACATTTTGAGATGGAACAGTGAGCTGAGCACACTTTTGAGTGGACTCATAATTTTTAAAAGAGATGAATGTCTGTCGGAAGTTACGAGCTTCCCAGATACTTCTCCATCAGTAGATATTATTCGTATATAAAATGGGATGTAGTTGTAGAGTAAATTATAGTTACATGAATAATAATAATGTATTTATATATATTTCTAACCTTTTGCATCATTTGTGCACAGATCTTTGCATTTTTCAATTTGTTTACAGAGAAGAAGAACAGGGCAAATAGGGATGAACCTTCCAGAATACCCATTGTCCCAGATGCCAGCAAAACAGTTCCTAATGCAGTAAGTAATTTTAGCTGTAGATGTGTCTATAGAACACTTGGAATAAGTAAATTGCTGTTTCAGAATAGTCTCTAAGGATGTTTTTTCAATGCATACATGATTGGAGAGGTATGATTCGTACTGGAATACACAGTATTTTCACATACATTTTTTGCAATTCTACATTCTGAATGCTCTTATCTGAGAGATATTGCATATATTAAACAAGTGTTATAAAAAGTACTGTCTATGTGAACATAGTATAGGTGCCACTGGCAGACTCTTCTGAACATGGTACCCATAATTTTTTAAGAAATCTTCATTTATCTGCCCATTACATTAAGACATTGTTTTTCTTTTGTCTCCTCATTTTTAAGTATTTTTCCATTTTAACTGTCTAAGTAGCATCTTTTTTAATATTAAGATTTGCTTGGGATATGGGATGTTATTCATTCTAATGCCTTATTTCACTGTTACATTTTGCAGACTCCTAACTCACCACCAAAAACACAAAGTGAGAATGATGACACAACCCTTCCAGCTTGGAAGCATGGTGGTTCATTCAGAAGTCGAGGCACTGATGGACGACTAGAACAGCCTCCAAATAAATCATTGTACTTGCGTAAGTTCTGATTTTTATTTGAGATTCTCACATTAATGAATATGTCAATTTGATATGTTGCAGTTTTTTTAGTTGTCTTGTGGATTATTTATCGGTATTTTGGATGAATGATCGTATCACCTTCATCTTAAGGGTTGAATCCTGAATGTGTAGACGATCACATTTCTTTGAAACTGTTAAGATGAAAATTGCCTGCATGCATAATTGATTAGGTCATTTAAGGATTTTAGGAAGTGCTGGAATATTTGCTTTCTTTGAGATTTCTTTAAATTGTGTTGGAAAACATAGTGTCCTGTGCACTGTACCTAGGTTGAAATACATATTTAATGCTGCAGTGTAAAGTTTTTATAATATTATTTTTGTATTAGGAATTGGTGAGAAAGATAATTCATCCCATAAAGCCACAACACCAGTAGGAGCAGACAGCCGAAATATTGTGGACACTCCGGAAGTTGTGTTGAGGAGGACACAGAGTTTCGAAGCCGATGAGAAGTAAGTCAGTTTCTGCTTTTACATGTAACTCTCTGATTTTGCGTTGCTTCATCAGCACACTAACACCATATTTTGTGTTTGTTGCTTCAGAATGTCGTTTTGGCTTGAAACACTGAACTTTTTTACAGAAATATTGAAGGGCACAGTAGTAAAGTATTGTGACAAGGCTGCCAGTAAATTAAATTTCTTTGGAATTATGTAGGATTCCTTCCATATCACCTTGAGACACTAGTAACTTCAACATAAAATCTATATGAATTGAAATTTTAATACAGTTTTTGCTATGGAGTCAATAATATGGTTCTGCCTTTGTGTACTGCTGGCAGACTCTTCCGAACATGGTAATTAACTATTAGGTTTCATTTAAAGTAGGGTATCTTTTGAGCACCTAAGTGATTGTCAGATTCTCAGGAAGGGCTCTGCTAATGGAGTTTGGTAAGAATTACCTTATACCTGTATGTGAACACAATTAAACTTGGTGAAATAAGTTTTTTCTTAAAGAATTTTAGCTTATCAAAATTATATTGTAATAGAGTGGTTAAGGAATGAAGGGAAACTACCAACTTTACAACATATTAACTAGGCATATTTGTTTTGATT
This sequence comes from Zootermopsis nevadensis, assembly GCF_000696155.1. Next base: position 1,043,658 of record NW_019059694.1, on the reverse strand, counting down.
CATCCTGATTATGAACAAAAGTTAAGGCATACTCCAGATTTTACCATTGACAGTTAAAGATATTTTATAGTCCCCCCCTCCCAAGAAATATAAATGGGAAGTGAACAAAATCAAATCAGTTAAGTTGTAAAAACTTAAAATAAAAAACAATGTTTATTACTGAGTTTTTCTTGAATTATCTATCTGTTTTTGGCACATTATTTCTATAGTTCTTTTTAATCAGGGAGGGTTTGTGCCATAATTTCTTTAAATGTAAACCTTATGTTACTGCATGCCAGTTTTCTGCATCCTGGTTTTTCCCCTTGTTTTGTTTTGTTTTCATGCATGCAGGTTCTATCGCAGATACATGGAGTTGCAAGCAAGAATAAAAGCTGGCTCTTGCCCTACCTTACACTCGTCCCCCGTCTCAGCCCTTCCAACCCGCTCCGCATCTCTCCGAGAGAAACACCTGCCAAGGTAGGCCTCCACCATGCGCAAAAACCCTTTTTGCAGTGCTTCTTGCTCCATGTTGCCTTCTTTGTTTTCCAAATGTAAAGTTTGTATGTGAGTTGTGATTCTGTTTTAAATGTTGCTTAAAAATTGCACACTTCTATTGTTCAAATAATCTGAATACAAATGTGGTTGATAATTGCAGATTGTAATCTTCTGGGTTATGATGCCAGTGGTCTTGTAGGTGGTTAGCAACATCCTGAATGTCCTCAACCTGGATGATAGAGGGGATAATTTCCTCCAGTACATTGGTAGCTACTACATACATACATGAGAGCATAGTGTCACAACCCAGCAGAGCACAATCTGCATTTTCACCACCCAGTCTGAATGTGTTAAAACTTTATGTACATTTTTTGTTGTTTATGAGACTTTTTAAATTATTGAAATTATTTATTTGCAGTTATGATGAAATTATTAAAGTACAGATCTCATGCCTAATAGAGGACTTCGAGTTTTCTAAATTGGACATATTAAAAAAATATAACATTTAGTCCTTATTCTAATACAGTTATCCAACAGACAAAAGGCTCACAGTCAGTGTTAATAGTAAACAGTGGTTTATCAACTCTTAATATAATTAATATCTTGTCATCTTAAACCATAATAGTCTACCATCTATTTAGTTTTTTATTTAATTTACAAAATAATTAAATTAAACTGACTCAAATTTATTTGGTCTTTGACTGTCTGTAACTTGCCCGATTTTGCCTGGCTCAACCCCATATACTGCACAAAGGTCAGGCAACACCGGTAAACAGAAAAGTAGCTCACATCAAAAGGAAATACATACAACAAAATCACTAACAGCAGTTCAGTACATTCATGCCTTAGACATACAAGGAGGTCAAACAGAGCAAAACAAAAGTTTACCTTAGTAAGACAACATACACATCTAGAGTGAGTTGATACTTGGAACAAACCTTGAAGCTGGTACTTCCATTTGCTTAAAATTTTGATTACCTTGCAGAATTCTGTATACAGATTTTATCCACGCCAGTATCTGAGTATGTGAGGCTACTGGTCCTTGCCCAAGTTTCATTGCAGATCATTTAAGGAAATACGAATGTAGCATTTATTACTGTGTTGATGTGCCTTGAATTTGTGAAGCTTAATTTTTGTTTATATAACAGACTGCATATTAACAGATTTTCCATAGTTTAATTTTGGAAGAGAAATAACTGTATATATGAAATATATGTTTAATAGCATGACTTGATTATTCAGCCATTGTATGTTTTAAAATGAATAGGCGTGGATCCAAGGATGAGGTGAAATTTTCATCTCACTGTTCACAAGAGGTGCCGACCACAACAGCAACAACAACAATAACTACAGTGACAGCTACAACTGCTGGCACTGTCACAACTACAGTAACAAGTTCACCAGCAAAAACAACTGCCACTTCACCTACTGCCACCAGTCCAGTGCCAACAAGTCTGATCAGAAGGTAAGTTTGACATCTTTGGTAACTTTGAACTAAAAGTCTATGTCCTTACTTTTATTATATGATGTATGACTATCATACTTTTGACAGTAGTAGAAGTTATGAAGACTGCGCTACATTCGTCTCTGAGATAAGTACTTCACTAATTTCAGTCCTGCCATGGGCAGTGTTTCAAGTGCTAGTCCTTCAACACCAAGCACACCAACAACCCCAGGGGGGAGTAAGCTTAGCCCAGGAAACATCTTTAAGAATTTCTTCAAGTGCGTAGACTAGTTACCAATTTGCAGTGTGTTTCATGCTTTTGCTTTGTTTTTCTCTGTTTACGTTTGCGCTGTGTGTGTGTGTGTGTATTTGTTTTTCCGTTATAAATCCATACTGTTGATTAGCACACACTTCATTGTAATGAACAGAACTGAAGCATGTAACAGGATGTTAACCCCAAACTTGCCAGTACAAAGAAAGTGTTGGATATTTCTCTCCACTTTTTTTAATCATTCCCTGTTCAGATTATCCACTGGCATTCATATCTAGGAGTGTGGTGGTGGTCTCATGAAAATACACACTAATTTAATAAATGCTTATATTAAATGTGTGATTTAAGCCTTTCTTTATATTATAGTGTTTATTTGAACTTTGTCATGATGGCATACAACATGTTTGCTAAATAATATTTTAGAGCAGTATGTGATACTGCTGCATGTTGAAAGGTCTGTATATTTTATGAACAGATGTCATACCAAGTTTTCTTACCTGTTTTTTTGGTAGGTGTGGTTTTGTTTGGAATTATTAAAAAAGTTTATTGCTATGATTTTGTGACTGTTGGAAACTAATTTCTTTCTTGAAAATTGGACTGTATGAAATAGAGTTTTTAGGCCACTGAACTTATATTCTTGAGATCCTGTTGAACTTGCTAAGGTGTGCATACATGGACAGACAAGACTTTTTAAGAGATAGAATCGGGCATGTTTTGGTATGTAATATAATTTGTTTTGTTTCAGTGCTGTCACCACTACTAACCTTTTAATTTGTATATGCATAGTGTTTGTGCTAATGATAATCACAGTTGGGAAGCAGAGAATGTTTTTATTCTTTACGTGCTTCAGTGTTCACAGTTTTAATAGTAGACACAAAGGAGAAAACAAGCAGATTGGAATTATGCAGTCACATGTTTTACTTATTTATCTCTTCACACACATGGAACATGTGTGTGTGTGTGTGTGTGTGTGTGCGCACGCGTGTGTGTGTGTCCTATTTTAAGCATTATTTATTATGTATTTATAATCTTGAGTGAGGAAATGTTTGCCACCTTCTTCCCCCTATGATTCTGTTGTCTGTAAACTTGTCTTGGGGGCAAGAATGTAGGTTGCAGTAAAATCAAAGCACTTTTGCTTGGTATGTGGCTGGTTTTCATATTCTCAACTGTAAGTATAGAGTTTATGCTTTATAAAAGTGTTTCACTTCTCTTCTTGGAGTGACAGCTTATAAGTCTTTGCCTGCCAAAATGTTTCATGCTGACACCTGAAGGCATGGTATTATTTTCTGCTACCTGGAGAGCCATGTTGGACTGCAAAATTCTGCATTTGTTTGGTTGTACAGTTTTACCAAAGTATAGTCCATATCGAATTCTCACAATTTGCATATTTTCTTGTAGGAAATGTAGTATTTCTGGTGTCATTTTGCAGTGTTATAGGAAAGACATAAAACATTTACTGGGTGCAAGTTTTACCAGAAAAGCATCCTGTGGACATAAAATATTCTATAAATTGATTCATACATGCTGACCAAATTCACTATGGGCAACTATTTAATTTTGCCTTTTAGAATGTTGAAATTGTTGACATTGTGATACCATATTTGTTTACATTAGAATTCTTAATCCATATTTGCACATCGTGATGTATTGATGTGTCCAGTTTTCCTTTTGAATTTAGAATTTATTTATAGTTTTTGTACTGTACTGCATTATAATGCACTATTAAATTTTAAAGGACTAGTGATTTCTGCTTATCAAATTAGGTGTAAATAATGAATAAAAACCATAGTGTCTATGTTGCATCCAGTATGATATCATTGGTTTCAATAACTTAAATTCAAATTGGTTTTTCATTATTTACATTGTTATTAGTAATGCATTTCTTATATTTGATTATGTTGGACTTTTTCAGAACTAGCCAGACACACTTTATTGCCATTTTGTTCTGTTAGGTGCCCAGGGATAAGAAATTAACCTTATGTTCTGCTGCTTTATGCATGTGCACATTATTCTGTTCATCTGCACATAAAGTCCTCAGGGGTGTTTACTATATGTATTAAAGTTGTGTGTGAAGAGTTAGTTGTGTTCAGTTTTTATTATTATTTTTTTAATAGGCTGTATCAAAATTTTGAAATCAGTAAAAGCTAGCCAGAAAAATGCATGAAGGAAGCCAGATTTGTTTCTTAAATATGTGTTAATACAGCATTAATTTTATCAGCATTTCAATTCTTATTTTCATTTTGTATGCATGATTTTATACAGTTCCTTCTTAACACTGCCTGTATTATACTACATGTTGCAGTTTTCATCACAACTTTTGTGTGAAGTACCAAACATTTTCTGTTTTGCACTCATGTCAAAAGTGAATGAAGATTTCAAATCCTGTGGTCTTCAGTGAGGGAGAACACTAACCAACAGTAGTGAGACTGGACAGCAGGTGACAAAATTGACAAATTAGACCATAAATTACTGTGACATGTTTCAGGTCATTTGTGCCACCAGTACGAGATGAAGAATCAGAAACACAGAGGAAAGCTCATGCAAAACGGGTAAGAGAGACACGAAGGTCTACTCAGGGAGTCACTTTGGAAGAAATCAAAGTTGCTGAGCAACTGGTTAAAAAGAAGAACCAGCAACAGTTGCACCAAGCAACACAACAACTGAGCAACAATGAGCAGGTACAGTTTAACTCGTCATGTCTGTTCTGTGTTTCAGTTGTGAATGCTTTATTTATTGAAACTTTTTGTATCATCATACCATTTTAATCAAGAAATGTTGTTTTGAGAAATGGTACAAAGAGGTCAAAACTTGAAAATACATTTAAAAAACAATGTATGTGTTTTCTTGCAGTTGCATAATTCAGTATTAACAGTATAGGATGTTAATGTAAAATTTTATCATATTTGTATGACTTGTAAATACAGTGAAACCTCTATCCATCGTTCCTCGAACTATCGTTTTATCGCATCAATCGTTCAAAAATCTTAGTCCTGGCCCACAATTTTCCCGCAATGATCTTTTCTGAGAAATTATAACGAAATTTACGCGATGTTTTTAGAATTTAAAATGCTGGGTTTTGAGATAAATTAATACCGAAAGATGCACAATGTTTTTGGAATACGCAGTAGCGGTTACCTGTTATGTCGCCCAACCAGCATGGATTCTTTTGGAATGAGGGGTCAGCGGTGCAGGGGTGATAGTTGGAGTGAATGGCGGTGCTCATTGTCAGAAATTTTATGAGTTTAATTAGGGTGCACTCATATTTCGTTCCAGCAATGCCAGATGGCATGTGCAGTGTGAATTTCTTCACAAATGTTTTTATTATAAGTATAAAGGAAAGGCAGGCGACACTTTTCATTCTTCTGGTTCATCTCGTTTCCAGTGGTTCAGTGTCTTTTACAGCTACGTTTCATTGAGTTTGGCAGTAACAGTATTTCCATTCTTCCTGTTATTGTTTGCGAAGGGAGTGGGAGTGGTGAGGAAGAGGAAGACGACGAATGCGAGTCTGAAGCTGTGCCGAGTTTTGCCGAAGCACATGCTGCATTGGCAAAAGTGAAGTCGTTCTTTTATGCGCATAATATTAGTGAACGTGATGAGGAAAACATTTTGAACATGGAAAGGGCTCTGTTTGGCCTAAAACGTAAAGTTTCGACAAACCAGTTGTCCATTAAAGACTTTTTTGGTAAAAAGAAGTAACTTTGAAAGAGAAATATTCACTTTTTTTAAAAATTTTAATGCTTTCTCGCAACTATCGTTTTCCCGTATTCATCGTTTTTATTTCCCACCCCCGCCAAAAACGATGCATCGAGGTTTCACTGTACACATATGAACTTAAGATGAATTATGTAAAGAATGCATTTGTATCAACAGATGATCATACATTCTTATTCTCATAAGTATTGGGGAGGGGGGCATGTTTGGCACACATGATTGTACTATGAATACAAAGCTATAGATAGGATGATGTACTGGATTTATCTTGTATAGGATATGGACCACAGGCAGGCTGTTGTGAACATGGAAATTAAATATTCAAGTTCCACATAAAGCATGACATTTCTTGACCAGTTGAGTGACTCTTAGGTTCCCAAGCAGGGCCCTCTTCATTAAGATACAGTTTTAGGAACTGAGAGGTGTGGATAAGACAGAAGTTCATTTCAATTCACATTTGTTTGTGAAACAAAATTTTCACAGTTAAAGCAAATATAGTTCTTTGTACAGTATTCTAGGCCTGTACAGTGAATTGTTACAAATATGTGGAGTATACACACGCTGCATTATGTAGCTATATGAATATGATAATCAAAAACTCATCATTTTCATATGAAAATTACTTGTTCTGCCAGGAACAAGGTATTTATTACACATCTCATCTTCATAAACTGCGTGTAAAGTTAAACACTATCATATGTTAGAATAATGTTACTTGCATTTTTTTGAGCATATGGTTTAACAGATACATGTAATATAATAGTACATTAATTCAGTAAACATTATAGTTATCATTGTTGACCATCTTTTCTCAAATTTAAAATTATACACTCATTTCTTTGTATCTGATGTATTATGACTTGTTTCAGACTCACTGGTTTATTTTCAGGTCCTCATTTGCCTCCACAAATCACTACACTTTTGGCAATTGCTAAACAGTGTGTGCCCCTAATTCTTTCAATTAAAAGATGTCTTTGTTAAAATGCTAAAACATTTCTTGTAGGGTATTTATAATTGTTGATAAAATTTCACTTGTTCTTCTGAGACACTTCAGGTTGCATGTTACCATAGCTCATGTCACCATCAAGATTACATCCTCACTAATTAAAACTCATTAAGATATCTTAGACCAGTGTTGTTTTGTGGCTGCTAAAGTTGTACTTAAAATGCACTACAACATTGTGTTTGTAAATCCACAGTTTTGGCTTGTGTTTATCATCATTACTATGTCTAATATTGAACCTGCATTTGGTTAATGTTGTTCTCATCCATAGTCTGGTGTGGATTATATAGAACCTGAAATCTCATCTAAAAGTGTTTTTAGTGGGCTAATGCTATGCTATTTTAAATAAGCAGGACAGTGAATATCTGTATAAAAGAATATATTATCATTATCAGCAACTTTGAGACTTTTGTCCAATATGCAAACCACGACTTGCATTCAGTATCTTCTTCTAGAAGAAATTTAACAGTACTGCAGCACATGGCAGAGAGAAAATGTTACTGTGTTGGTTGCACCATCTGAAGTAATAGCCCATAAGACATAGTATTCTCATAAAATGGATGGGTTGTGTGGTGTTTCATGTCAGTAGACAGCCTGTTTTAATCTCATAGTAGCATATGTTTTCAAGGGATGATGTGCAAATGGTCTTGTGAATACAGAGGGAAATAAAAATCCAAGTACTTTCGTAGAAATTAGGGATGTGCAGGTTATGTTAGAAAATAGAATTGATACTTGACCATTTGAGGTTTTGGTGCTATAAGCATGTGAAGCTTATTGATGTCAACTGCATTCTGAAATTTATTTTTCTCTCATACAAAATGTATGTGAAAATTAATGTATTAAAATTGTTATGTAAATTAGGACTATGTGGTAAGCAACCTTCAACTAAGTTACAAATTTATCCTTGTAATGATGTATGTCTGTGTCCCATAATTTAGCATTTTATTTGTTTTATTGAGAGGTTGTATTTATGAAACTACAACCCAAGCTAAAGGTGGTATTGTGTTTCATAAAATGCTATTTTTAAGAATAATTTTTATGGAATTTTGCCTTTTTTAATTTATTATTTTATCAGAAGACTGCATCAAATAAAATCTGCAAACAGATGGGGATGGCTGATTCAGTAATTTTGTAATGCATAGATATGAATGGTGATCGAACTTTAAAAGAATAATTAAAACTTGAATTTTAAACAGGTGCATTTTATATCAGATACGTTGTGCAATATGCTTGAAGTATCCTTTGTATATGAAGAATATATTGTGTATGTTTTAATGAGTCTTTATATGAAACAGTTACAACTCATTTAAAATTAATAACCCTAAATAAAAGAAATGTGCACAAAATTACTTCTTAGAAGTTTGCACAAATAGGTCTCTTACTGTTTTGTACATATAGCATGTTTATGAGCTGTCTTCGGTATTTGGTATCTCCTAATTAAATTTGCATTATGTTGCGACTCATTTAATGCTATGTAGACTTTCACCTTCAATAATCAGGGTGAAGTGTTTCAGTAATAATACATCTTATTTTCTGCCCTTGTTTCAATCTAATCTTCTTAGTTTACCTATGCTTATTATTACACAACATTTGTGTACTTCGCTGGGATTTGCTTTACGTCATCCAGTTTGGTTTCCACAGCCACCTGTTGTCATCTCTACTGCTAGTTCAACATCAATTACAGCAACAATAACTACGGCAACCCCAACTGTGCCTTCTAGTGGCATTGCAACAAAGGAGGAAGGGTCAGTTCAAGAACGGCGTCCGTCATGGAGACTTAGGGTTGATAATGGAGACAGGAGCAAGGTGTGTCCCATTGTGTGTGCATACGACAATTATCTGCCATGTCTTGGTAGTTTTATGCACTTGCAGCAACTGACTCCATGCATTTTACTTTGGTTTCAAGTTCGTATCATTAGATTCAGCACAGCATCCTGCAAGACATGACTCTTAGATGAATGTTCTTTATGTTTAATACTTTCCCATTATTCGTCATTTGTAATAGTCTTCAGACTTCAGTAGATGTTTTTCACTGTAAACATTTATTTCTGAGCTTTATTCACAATTTGCAGTGTTTCTTTCTTTCATTTATCACATTATTCTGCTTTGTACTTTCTTGAGCACTCCTCTTTTCTTTCTGCCTGTAGTTCATAATTGAATCTGTTGTGTCCCTGCACATACAGTTTTCTCCCATTTGTTGTTAGATTTTCTGTACCTACACCATATTTATTGAAAATTATTTGTACATGTTGCATTGTGTTCTAGAATGATATTTTTATACATCTGTTCTGAGCTATTTGTATCGATTGTCCAGTGTTTATCTCATGCATGAGAATGTTGTTTCAGTCTACCTGTACACATTCAGATTTGCATGATGCATGTCAATATCTTAATGTTGTGTCAAGAGGTAAAGGACATGTAAAGGAAGAGAGAACATGTTATGATGCTGTCTCATTAGTAGACTGACAGCGAATGAACTTACCAAATAAGAACACATAAAGCCTACTTTCCTATTGCAGACTGCCAGTCCTACAAATCCTTTTTTGTTGATGCTGTATTTGGGTAATATAAATTTGTAATCCAACAACAAAATGCAATGTAGGTCATGGATTGGCATGTGTGGATGTTTATACAACTGAATCCTTCTCGAGTCAGTTTTGTTATTGCTTTTAATTGTAGGTGTGTTTGGTGGTGGTGGTGGTGGTGGTGGTGGCAGCAGCAGCAGCAGCAGTAGTAGTAGTATTTCCTCTTTGTGAAAAACTTGTTACTTATGTACAGATTCTGTAGACATTAAGGCTGCCTAATATAACCTCAAAGTTTCACACTGCTACTATCTTCATAATTGTTGACTTTCAATATTGACCATTTCATTCAGAATTTCATAAACAGTGGTTAAAAAGATGAAAAGTGGAAATACAGACTGCATAGTTGTTTAATGTGCTTACTTTTTATGGGCACACATCTAAGAGCTACAAAAAATGCACCTATTAGCATCATTTTGTCTAGCTCTCCATACACAAGATCTTGAAAACACCAGAACAGATTTTAATAAATGTTTGTGTTAGTGAGTTTTACCAAAATCCAGTCACCTCCTGTTTTAGCAAAGCAGTAAGTACACATGATTGTTTCTATTTGTATATATTATGAATGATGTCACTCTAACCAAAAATTTGCCATTATGTCTACCAGTTGCCATTTACCTGTTTGCAGTGACCAAGTGCCTTAATGAATCCCTTAAGTATTGCTCAACTTTTTGTTTGAAGTAGCTTCTTTAGAGGAAAGCATGGTGATTGCAGCAGTACCAGATAATTATATATTCTTCACAAATATAATGTGCAGTAGAAGCCAAAATACATTTGTATTCTTTCTGTAGAAGGCAGTATTTCATGCACATTTTGTGGGAAATAAGGGTTTAGGTGGGATTTTAATTTGGAATCATTCTTTGTTGATTTCTTTCATACCTGTTCAGTGTACTTCACAGAGAATTGGAGAGTTGTGGAATTGTAGATAAAATGAGTAGGAACTCTGGATTTGCGATTTTAAAATGTTTGGGTGCTTCAGTTGGTAGATAATAGTCTAGTAGGAACTGAGAGACCAGATCCTGTCTTTGTTGTAGTGTGTTACAGGATTTTGTTGTTGTTGATGTTAGTGTATGCCATCTCACAGTGAACTAGTCTTGTTTATGAAGCACAGAAGTCATCATATGTTTGTCAACTGTTAATGACATTCTGAACATTAAGAAGCTGTGAACTAAATTTTATGTATATGACATCTTAAATGATGAGTCAAATGCTGAATGTTTTGCAAAAGTAATTAAATATAATCTTAATTTTTCTGAAATTGACATAATAAATCAGTTTCCTGTTCATTATGTGAAGAAATTTAATGAAGTAAAAAAAAATCTGTCCCAGTCTATGCCATGTAGGCATTTGGGTGAGAGGGGGCATATATAGCTCCTACTCATTCTTAACCTTGGCACTAGATGGGAGTGAGTGGTTAGCATCGTGCCCAGGCCCCGAGCTTTAGCCCCAGGAAAGGACCCGGGTACTAATTCAATAGGATGCTGGGCGGGCCCCAGAGCCAGTCTGGATTCAGAGACTAGAAAGATCCCCTGCCCCCGTTGGGGATCGAACCTCAGTAATCCAGTCTGTAGCAGTTACTACACTGACTGAGCTAACCTGGCTCTTTGAAGAAATTTAATAAGCATATCTAATTTCCTATAACAAAAAATTAGATTATTGCAACAGTTGAATTTCCCAAATTGAAAATAATTAACCTATTGGAGCAAAGGAGTCCTCAGGAAGCTTATCTAATCAAGAAATTTGCTGTGTTATGGAAGCCAGACATTATTAATAGGTTGATGGGAGTCTGTTACTGGTCTCTATCCTCGTGACCCAGATGAATCAGTCTGCTCTCTCCTCCTCCCCCCCTTTTTAGGATCATCTCATCTGCATTGATTAACAATGTAAAATAAAATCAATTTAAACAGTAACCAGCATTCATATCAGAAATGTTTTTCTTAAGCTAGAATATTGATCTTGCAATGTTTCCCTTGTTTGGAGTACCATAAGGGTTTAGGTTGATAATGTTTCATTTTAATATATCCTTTCATGATATTTGAAGTTTATTAAATTAATTGTACACATTAACAATTCTGTTATTGTTGTGGGCAGTTTATGTTGGAGGATGCACGGAATCGAAATTCTGTCAGTGAGAGTACTGCGCCATATGTAAGGAGACTGACAGGAAGTAGTAACACCACAGTCCGTCCATCATCTGCACCAGTTGAAAGTAATACTGCAGATGCTACACTTACAATACCCCTCCGGCGACAGACTAAGCCACCAGATGACAAAGGTAAAATTAGTTAAGTTGTCTGAACTTTCTGTTTCAGGTATTTGTGAAGGTGCACTAATAAAATCACATGTTCAGTGATTTTCATTTGGTAAATTTAGAGAAGTTGGAGTTGTGTTGGTGGTGTATATGATGGTATATTTTTATGAGGTGCAGAATGTACCTTTTACCTCTTTTTTTTGTGTAGTATTGTGGGCACAGACAATCTAATTACTTGTTTTCCCACATTTATTATTTCTTTTTTAATCAGAAGAATCCTGATAAAGTTACAAGGATTTATTGTATACAGTTTATTTGCTCTGCTACTTCCAATATTGGTGTTTTTAAATGCATATATTTTGCTGAGACTGTTATGACTCATACATGGCATTGTTAAATAAATTTCATGTGAAGTTTTTCATTACATTGAGTACAGATTAGGCTTTAATTATTAGATCCTGTTTATATTAAGGAGACCATTTAATTTTAACAAATGCTTTGAGTTGTGCTGGTAACCAGCATTATATGTGGGTGTGGTGGCAGCAGTGTACAACCTAGCAAAGCTTGCCAAAAGGAACAGTGTGCTGAAAAAAAAACTAATTATTTCAAGTTGGCTTCCAGAACTGCTTACAGATTTTTGTTGTTTGTTTTGTATGTATACATTATGATAATGGTGAAATTTCCCTGCCATAACTGATGCAAATTAATTATTGAATGTATGTATAATATAGTTAATTGAAAAGTACTGTTAGATTTGTTCTTTTATCAGAACAAGATAAGGAGAATGATGTCCGAAATGCACAAGCAACACAAGCTGTGATACAGAGGCGGAGGAGACCCAAGAGAAGGTCAACTGGTGTTGTGCACATTGATATGGATGTACGTATAAGTTTTCAAGCATTGCATTTATAAAAGCAGGTTATCTATGCATAAATTGCAGATATGGATAGAGGAAAAGTCTTTACATTTCAATATGTTGCCACTTTAGAGTAAGCTTAAGGAATGTGATGTTAGAAAGTAAATTGTGATTAGTCGTTTGTAGTTAACATAGGTTGCCATAAGAGAGACTAATTACTGTTATTTAGCATAAGAGAGAACTGGCATCAATTGATATTTGTAAAGAGAGTGGAAAGGCAAACTCTGATATGGAATACTTAATTTCCCAAATGTGTTGTCACATACTTCATTGGCTTAGATATTTGCTTTTTTCTGATAAAGATCGTGTGTCAGGACTTTCTTTTTTATTTGTTGATTGTTCTTCTGTATATCAATGTTTTGGAGGGACATGCAGCCTCTATTTCCAGGGCTGAAGATAAGGTCAGGCATTCGTGCTCTTTCTGGGTCCTGTATGCATCCATGATCTTGTTACGGCCTTTCAGAGAGCCCTGATCGCACTGCTAGAGCAAGTACCACCAAAATGTTTATACCCTCCTACAAGGACATATGGGTTCAGAACTCACCAACATCTTCATCCCTGTGAGGCCCTTATATCTCATGCATTTTATCTCTTCTTCATATTATACAATTTGAAGTCTTGATGTGTTAAATTTTATACCAGTTACCTTTCTAGAACAAGCTCATCTTCAACATTAATCTTTATTTGCATTTATAGGTATTATCTTCCTTCCATATTATAATATGCATTTTTGCAATAAACAGGAAAATAAACCAAATGCTGTATCTTAAAAGATGTCTATTTTATGTCATGTAAAATTATGGTGAGCAGTTTTGATAAGATAGATTTTTCTTTGAGTGTCATGCAGAGTAGGTGTTATATTCGCCCAGTGTAAACTGAAATTAAATTTTCCCAACAATCTTTAGTCTCATTTGCTGATACTAAATTTGTTACATAGTTTTGGATTCAAAGTTTGTGGATGGAGAGACACTTAGCTCCATTCTGCTTTCATTTTATGCATTTTTGTTGTAGAACTCTTTACCATTCACAGAATGAGGAACTCATCATTGTGTTGCTAAGAGCTGCAGTTGTTAATCACAAAGTGTTCTTTTGTGTGCTTTACATTCCACATTGCAGGACCTGAAGTGTAAAATTCACAAAATGTTTCCCACTGTTAGGAAAGGTATTTTTTCTCATGCAGGATATCAACCCAGATAGACAAGAATCACCTGTTAGAGATGGAGATGAGTTAATGAAGGCAAATAATGATGAGGTAAGCCTAGTAGTTTTTAATTCTGTGGTCAGTCTGTAAATTGTGTAACTACAGTGAAACCTCGATGCATCGTTTTCGGCGGGGGTGGGAAATAAAAACGATGAATGCGGGAAAGCATTAAAAATTTAAAAAAAAACAATGTTTCTCTTTCAAAGTTACTTCTTTTTACCAAAAAAGTCTTTAATGGACAACTGGTTTGTTGAAACTTTACGTTTTAGACCAAACAGAGCACTTTCCACGTTCAAAATGTTTTCTTCGTCACGTTCACTAATATTAAGCGCATAAAAGAACGACTTCACTTTCGCCAATGCAGCGTGCGCTTCGGCAAAACTCGGCAAAGCTTCGGGCTCGCATTCGTCGTCTCCCTCTTCCTTACCACTCCAACCCCCTTTGCGGACAATAACAGGAAGAATGGAAATACTATTACTGCCGAACTCAACGAAACGTAGCTGTAGAAGACCCAGAACCGCTGGAAACGAGATGAACCAGAAGAATGAAAAGTGCCGCCAGTCTTTCCTTTGTACTTATAATAAAAGCATTTGTGAAGAAATTCACAGTGCACATGCCATTTGGCATCGCTGGAACGAAATATGAGTGCCCCCTAATTAAAATCGTAAAATTTCTGACAATGAGCACCGCCATTCACTCCATCTATCACCCCTGCACCGCTGGTCCTCATTCCAAAAGATTGTGCTGGTTGGGCGACATAACAGGTTATCGCTACTGTGTATTCCAAATACATTGTACGTCTTTCGGTATTAATTTATCTCAAAACCCAGCATTTTAAATTCTCAGAAACGATCATTGCGGGAAAATTGTGGGGCGGGACTAAGATTTTTGAACGATCGATGCGATAAAACGATAGTTCGAGGAACGATAGAAGCGGGAAAATGTAACATTATTTTATATGGGATGTATTCGGGACCGAACAAAACGGACGATGCATCCGGGAAAACGATAGTTCCGGGAACGATGGATAGAGGTTTCACTGTATCTTAATGGAGCTGAGTCCTTAAAAAGCTTGTTTGTTGCTTAGGTAGTCAGTAAATTCCTCATATTTTATGAAAGCCATTGGTTCATTACTGTATAGCTTTTCTAAATCTGGAGACTTGATACACCACCATAATAAATTAAATTATTTGTGAGAAGAACTCTTTTTCTTATTATCATTTAGCTTGGTGTTTTAAGTAGGAAAGTCAGTATGTCATTATTTATCTGACTGATTTTGGTATATACACCCAGTTCCAAATCACAGTGAAATGTGCTGCACACAGGTTTCAGGATGAAACGTAGATATACGTAATATTGCCATCATGTTACTGGGTGCATTTTAGCACAGCTAAATTGAATACAGGTATTGCTAAAACTGCCCATTCAAATCTTGTCATTATAAAGTTTAACTAAAGCACCATGCCATGCAGATATATGGGAGAGAGGGGAGACAGTTTCACACATTCCTAACTTTCCATTGTGAATGGTTAAGATAATTAAATAGCATTGTTTTTAGTACCTAGGCATTACAAAATAACATGTAGGTTGTGCATTTGTGCTTATATCAGTACCCAACAGAGTGACTAATGACTTGTTTCTGGTGGACCTGTGGGTATTAATAGTAAATTACAGGAAATTTTGGCTGCACAGACTTCTATAGGTTATTTAC
>NW_019059694.1:1004710-1022618 GCF_000696155.1 Zootermopsis nevadensis | reverse complement strand
ATGCATTCCATTCTCTTTGAGAGAGGTGATGGAGGACCCAACATGATGCAGTCTTGCACATTCTGATTGTCTTCCAGGATGTGCAGTGACATTATATCACTTACTGCAACCTCAGCAGGTATCCACCACCCATCTACATGTGACATGACTGAACTTAATTGTTTCAGCTGTATGAGGAGTCTATGGCTGAGAATGAACGACTGAGAGAGAAGCTAAAGAAGACTGAAGAAGATTTGAATGAAAGAAAATGTCAGCTAGATAAATTATCTGTTGCTGTGAGTATTTGAAAATTTGATTAAATTTTATAAATTTTGGTTTACACTAAAATATTTTGGGTGAGATTTGGTCTGTAACTGCAGTACAGTCCCTATTTAAGTTAAAATCTGACTGTTGTACTTCAAAGTATGGTACATAATAGAAATGTAGATCCCATTAAGATGTGTAATTTCTGTTTGATACATTTTTCAGTGTGGTATATATTAATGAAATACAAGGAAGTAATATGATTATTCACAAAGAGGCAGGGCATGTATGTAGTGCATTTAGATTATATTTAATGTATTCAGAATTTTGTCTGAAGGGAACAGATCACTCGGAAGACATTGGCTTAGATGGAAAATAATATTTAAGTTAAAGTAGGCAGTTAATTATTAGATGCAGAAATGAAGGGATTATAACCATATCCATGCAGAGCAAGTGAGGTTTCTTACTCAAGCTTATCACATACCTTCCAAGAAGTTTTAGAAAGATAATTAAAAAATTGGTTTGCAGCCATTATAGAGAGATGACAGTTGCATAGATGTGGTATATGAAGTACCTAAACATATCTTGTAAATTAGGAATCTTGGACTGACTTCAAAGTTTGTGCATAAATGTTACTGATATTTGAGACATGATACTGTTTTAATTCAAGGAGTATGGAAATTGCACTTAATGTTTGTATATGTTCATGAGTTTGAATATGAACTTTTGTGCGCTTCATATTAGAACATTGCTGTAAATAAAACTCACATAAATGCTCAATTTTTTGTAAGTTTCATTACATATATATATGTGTGTAATTATTTTTTTAATTTTACAGACTGCAAAAAATTCCTTAACTGAACTGGAAAAACGTGAAAGGAGGGGAATGGAGCGAAAATTATCTGAGATGGAAGAGGAATTAAAGGTTAGTACTGTGTGTTAATTTCCTTACCAGTTTCAGCTCATGAATACAGAGAGTCCCTCAGCACAGCATATCTGGCTTCATTTTTACTGTTAATTTTAGGAACATATTGATACAGTTAATACTGCAGAATGTAAGCATGTTGAATATTTGACAGCATTGGGTGTATATTATACTGTTCTTAACTTATTTGTATATTTTCTGAAACTGTTGAGTGAGTATTATGCATGATGTAAATTTAAAGTTTCCCTTGAAATTGACATCATTTGGTTTCATCTGGAGTGTCTCAACCAGGTGAACAGGTATAGAGATACAAGAAGTCCTCTGTTCTTCAAACCTCTCAGTAACAAAATTCTCTGTATAACAATAGTTTTGGAATAAATTTAAAATAACAGCCTTTGTTCTTATGGTTCATTCTGCGTGATGAGATAGCAAGAAATGTAAATTTTTACACAGTTTAGTACTCCATTTCTCTGCATAATTTCCATGAATACACGTGTGTATTATTATTATTATTCAGTGTTCCCAGATAGAGCATTGATGTTTAGGACAACCACCAGGTTTTTAATATATGTTACTGATTTATCTCCAAAACTTCACATGCTGAGCTACGGGGTTCATTAGTTATCACCATCAATAGAAAGCTAAATAGACTTTCCATGGCTTCACATTTTGCATCCTACAGCAAAAATCACTTTAAAAAGTTGTGTATTCTTTTAAATTGATTAGTACGCAAAATTTCAGGACCGTGCCACAAGTGTTGTGTTACTTCTACTTTGGAAGTACGTGTAGTTGTCAAGTCAGTATTATTGTTGGCAAGAAATTAAATGATACAAAGATGGGGTATCCTCGTTGGACATGATATATATCAAGTTTCATGAAAATCTGGCCATTTGGTTAGTTGCCTAAAATGGAAAATAATCAAGTGCCAGATATCTCTGTAAAGATTTAAGTGAAGTAAATGTTTGCTTGCATAATTACAATATTTAATCATGTAACTGCCTTGCCTTGTCCACAAGCTTGTCTCTACTTTGATATGACTATTTAGGCTGCAGTTTGCCTTCTGTTTCCACTCCTTGTGGAATTGTGGATCTCATTCTGTACTAAAAATAGCCTGTGCATAACTTTATATTCAGAACATGGCTGTCTTCTAGGTTGTAGGACCATGTAATCTGGTAGAAGTTTATCTATCTGTGTTTCAGATGTCCTTGCTGCCTCCATCATCTGGGCAATTTGTTACTATCACCCTACTGCTGTAGGCAGTAAGGACCTCTGAAACAATGTCCAGTTTTCACTAACATAGTCTACATTTTGTCAGTTATTTTTAGTTTCATTTGCATTCCCCTGAAGTGCCTATTAAAATATCTTCTTCTGTCTGTTTCAACTTATAACTTGAGAACAGGTGAGCAGATTTTCATGAGATTTGATGATGGGGCATGTAAATTAAATCATTTCAATTTTCATTCACATCAAACAATTTTAATGGTCATCGTTCGTATTGATGTAATTGGTTTAATTCAATTTTGTATTTTTCTTAAACAGCATTAATCAGACCAGTGTTCTTTTTTTTCTGCTGAAGACCTTTGCTTATACGCCTCTGTTTATAATAGAACATCAGACATTAACATTCACAAACTGAAAATCTGAAGGCATAACAGAGTGAG
The DNA here is from genome assembly GCF_000696155.1 of Zootermopsis nevadensis. Next base: position 1,019,789 of record NW_019059694.1, on the reverse strand, counting down.
CACACTGCAATCGTTGTGCATTGTCACCATAATTGTTTTGAGTGCTTTGACAGATTTTTTGAAACATGATACATAACACTTTTGTGGGTAAAAGTTTCTTTGTGTTAATAAACATGAGTTTTTGTGATATTTGATGTGTTTATTACATAAGGATACATTTTCTAATAGATCTTTGGGAGGTTAGTGGCAAAGATGTGTAAATAGAACTGGCTTGGAATCATGCCCATAGCAGGCTGTAGCCTTCTGCTTCTACTTTGAAATATACCAGCATACTAAGAAGACTTTCATTAATTGCATGTCAAAAGACTTATATATCTATTTTGTCTTGTTGGAACATTATCTGCACTTTGACAAAGATTTCTTCCACAATGATCTAATTTTTTTACATAGATTTGTTTTTGCTTACTAAGACTAAATTTATATTTAATGTAGTGCTCTTCCTTTTCCATTTGTTTCTCGCTGCTGAGGCATGCTAATTCATTTGGGAAAAAAAGATAATTGCTTCTTCCTGAGATATGCTATGTTAATCATATAGGCAGGAAATAATTAGTACAAGTGTTTACCTGAATGCATAATGGCATTGGACTACATATTTCTCAACATTATATGTCAAAGGAGTATGACCAAGGTGGAAACAGCCTTTAAAATATAGATTAAATCTGTAAATGCAGTACACTTAATTGGTTGAAAAAACAAATGGAGTTTTATTATAACTATCATCATAATATAAACACACTTACGTGGACAGTGGACCCCCATGTCCTGGTCTTGCTATTAGCATGGAACTTCTTAGCTATTGCTAATTTTGATACTGATTTTTAGTTCATCTTTCCCAGCCAAAGTTTTGTCTGTCTGCTCCTGGCTATAACTTTTATGTTTTGTTGCATAAATTAATTTTCAAATTACTTTTTATATTGGCTAAATCTTGTCTGAAAACATATGTTAATGTGTTGGTTTTGGATAGTTTTATTTGTACCAGAACATAGTTTATGGGTTGTGTGAGAGTGTGTGTGCGCGCATGCCTGCATATGTTTTAGTGTGTATGCCCTTGGTTGGTTCTCTTCCCAGTCCATGTAATTTGCTGTAGTAGTTCTGTAGGATGTGTCAAAGTTTTGTTACTTTTAAATGAAAATATAATTCCTGAGTACTTGTGTTGTCAGAGCTGTGTTTAAATTATTGCCATTGTTTTGAATTGGCATGGAACTGTAGTAGTCAGTACAAGAATATGTGTGACAGTAGCAACTAATAGGAGATTAATTTGCATTATTCAGCTTAGGGGATTGTACAGATTTCACTAGGTATGTATTCTTTTATTTTATTGCATTTTATCTGTCATTGTATTGAAGTCTTTTATGAATTACCTGACAAATCTTCACTGATGTAATTATGGAAGAATTATTTATCAGAGCATGAACAAAATCCGTTCTGTGTGATACCATTTTTAACATAACGTTTTGTTATTTATGGTATACTTCAACATAATTGGCAAGATTTAGTAAGTGAATGTAACATTCCTATATTATTAATATTTGCTGTGTGGTAGCAATGATAGAGCTGTTATTTAGGGATGTTCAGAATCAATACTTCATTCTTTTATTTATTTATTCATTTGTTCAAGATAGAATGCATTCCAGTGAATTTTAAAGAATTGAATCAAAATTGTTAAGTTATAGTGCATTATAATGTTTGAAAGGTAAAAAGAATTCAGCTTGTCTTTGGCTTAATGAATAATACTGTTAAATATACTAGAAGAGTAAAAATGAAAATGAAACCTGAGGCCGTACTTAGAAATTTTACTCAGTATTTGCTTGCAAGTTGGTTTCAGTATCATTATGGCCACTGGGAAACATGTTTGTCATTTAAAAGGAAATTTCATTAAATGTATATTTCTGCACACCATCTTGACTGAATATTAGAAAGAACCTTTACATTCCATTGTTGCACACATGTTAACTTGTATATTGGTGTGAGTGCTGGACTGGAATGGGTTAAAGTACATTCCCCGATACTAACAGTGCATATTTGTAATAAAATTATGTGACTGTATATTCGTTATTATTTTAAACAAGTCTCATTCTCTTTCAGTGTATTTTTGATTACGTGTTTCTCAAAATACTCTCTTGTACATCCAGTGAAATATTATGGCACTGATATTATTTAAGATGCACACCAGTTATTTATTCCTCCCCATTGTATTTTCACTGCTCTTGCCAGTCTTTTTTAGTGTATTTTATGTAGATGGAAAGAGATTTGTGGAAATGTGGATATAGTTTTGATAATGGAACAATTGAATTGTGAAGCATGGTTAATTGATGTATTTGTAGGCCAAAATATTTTCTTTATCATATAATGTTTTCACTAGTTCAGTTTCTTTATAAGTATTGAAAGTATCTTTTAGATTCCCCTTACACACTGTTTGAGAGTGTCAGAGGCATTATTTGGTACATATTATTTCTGTCTTTCACAGTGTCTTAAAATTAATGCCAAAGATCTTATTTAAAATGTGTCATATTTGAGACAGGTAAGATGTTTTTTAAATGTTTACTCTTTCCAGCAATTACAAAAACTCAAAGGTGAAAACGAAAGGTTGAAAGCGGAAAACCGGGCTTTGACCCGGGTGGTGTCGAAACTGACCAATTCCGCCAATGCCACAAAATAGGTAAAAAAACAAATGTTGCACCTTGCTCATGACTGTCCGCATCCGCATGTGCTGTGTCGCTCGCTGGCTAGTTCATTCAGCAGTGTGTGATTAACAAGCATATTAGGAACAGTGGCCCGTGACAGGAGATATGTTAAATATGCAATTGCTATACCTTAAAAATTATTTGCTTTTAAAAGTTTGGTAGTTTGGTACAGCACATTGGCATGAAAACATAGCAAACCTTAATTATTTTATCCATCGCTACATTTAAACAATAATAATAGAAATTTATTCATGCCACATTCATTGGTTGTATTATGCAATATACTGAAGTTGCAAATACTACAACCTCTTCTTAGAAACAGCACATACTTCATGATAAGTAAGACATTTAACTCTGCAAGCCATTCAGGTTAACTTGATCGAGACTGTGAATGCACACAATGGAAAGCTTAGTGATGTCATGTATACGTGAATGAATACTATGGAAAGCATCAAAATATTTCAAGATTTTTTTGTGTAGTGCAGCACATATAATCTCACAAGATTGAGGGATGCCTTCCCTTCTGAAAGTGTTCTTAAAGATGAGAGATACTTGTGTAGCATACATACTTGCATGCAGTCACAGAAAATTATATGACCTGACAATGTTGTTCTTGATTGTGATACTGATGGCATTACAACCCAGATGAACAACGTTATCATCTTCACTGTCATGGGACCCTCCAATCTCACACATTGATGTGGCCTGTTTTGAGGTACTGTCTCAGTATGCTTTAGATATGCTGAAGAACCTCTCGATAGAAAACAGTCATTATGCTGAGCCTGATCAGAGTTTAAATGTCATAAATGTGAAGAAGTACTGTTGCAAGATTTTGTTCTATGAATAGGTATTGTGTGCTGCTGAGTGTAGTTAAACTCTTAAATAAATAACACGAGATCACCTTCTGTTTTGTGATAGAAAGTATTTGATAACAAAATGAGATGTGTTGGCCACCTGTTTTTAGTTTGTAATCATAAATTTACTCAAAACTCAGCTTTGAAATTTTACTTCCAGTATGAAATTTGCTACTGGCACAAAGGAGGCCTGTAATATAATTTTTCAAATATTTGCATTTGAAAATTATAAGCTGGCATGACAGAACATTCATATAAATTGCTTATTTCAAAAAGTGTGTTAAACCAAATATTGACATCATTTTTTTCATCCTCTTTGTGTCATTCGGTAGGTGTAGATTTAAATGCAGCACACTTAACATAATTTTAATAAGCAAAGTAGTAAATGTTTTGAATAGGTTTAATATAAATGCACACTGAATATATTGTATTTTCATTTCCAGACTGTTGTTTCTGTGTTATATGTGAATATGGGAAATCATAAGCATGCCACTAATGGATCACACATTCCCATGCCCATGTCACCTTGTACTAAAATATCAGTCTTTGCATTTTCTATATAAATTACCTCCCTCTCTAACACCAAGCTCTCCCATATCGTTACTGAAGGTAGAACAAACAGTACAGAGCCTTACTAGTAGTTATATTACATTTGTTTTTGACTACTGAACTAGAACTTTGTCATCAAGCCTGCTGCAGCTGCATATTTCTTGTCATGCCTTTCTTAGTTTTCATCACTGTTGTAGAGTGCTGATGGAATATAGTTCTTTTGCTGTAGTAGGTAAAGAATTCATATGAATAAACAATACTTCACTAAGAGTTTCTGTAATTATGTGATGAATTTCTGTTTTAAATCAGTAAGTTTCTGTGGTAACTGTTAACATTTAGTACTACTTGTTTTATTTCTGTCAAGTGAGAAATATCTGTCACTTGCTTTAATACTGCCTTCAGGTCAGTAAGTTATGTTTTACTTTGCAGTGAGTAATTCAACATTTATTTTATTTTTTGTTAAATTGATCATGCATTCAGTTTCTCATCATTACTCTGAAAGTTTTGTAAAATGTAATTTCAGAACCACAGAATGAATTTTTGTGTGTCTGTAGGAAGCTTGATGAAGGCAAAGAACAGAAATGTCTTGAGTGCTATCCTGTCTTCCTGCTTGTACACTGAATGAGGATTGTTCACACATATTTTGCCTTTCAGTATTACCCATATGTAAAGTTACTTGGATTTAAATCTGCAAGTTGTTAGACATCAGTCTTCATCTTTATAAGTTTGCTGTGTTTAAGCTAGTGCCCTCATAGAGTTATTTATACTTAGTTCTGTAGGATTGTTCTGTATAAGATGTCCATAAGTTTTCTCTTTTTCAGTCAGTTCATTGAAGAATGGTCCTATAATGAATCTAATGTAGCATTTGGAATTCATGGTATGTTAAGAAAACATAGGCCCCTTTTATTGCACATCAGATCATGCAAAGGAACTTTATGGCCTTCATTGAGATGTGGACTGTTTTAACTCTTCATCTAGCACATAAAGCAAACCGTACCTTTAAAAAAAGAAAAGTAATGTATTATTAAGCCCACTGACCCTTGGTTCTTGAAACCGCATAAAATGCTAAATTATTGCTTCAAAGTCTGTAGATGTAGGAGTTTGTAAGTGTAGTTTTGTTGTGACATCTAATTAGAGTTATCTTCTAATGTCTCTTTGGTTACAAGATACCATTTGTAGATTTTCTTTAACTGAAACCCTGAACATCTTATATGGAATACTGCTCCTGTTTCTATACTTTAAAACCAGAACATTTTTCTTAAAACTTACAGCACTGTTTTCTTCAAGGCACATGATTTACAAATATATTTTATAAGAAACCCACATGTTTCATTACACAGCTAAATTGAACGCAATCAGTATCTTGAATATTGAGCCATTCTTAAATTCTTGTCATTGAAGACAACTATATTTTGTCCTGCTGGTTAATTGAGTGCCTAAGTTGTGTTGTGTATGGCTCTGCATGGGAGAGTAAAATTGATAGGAGCCAGAAAAACAAAGTTTTTATCCACTGTGTAAAATTCTTTTTGACTTCATCCATAAATAGTTGTAAAATTGTTATATGACATTTTGAAAGATGGATTCTGCTTCTGTTATCAGGTAAAAAGGGTTGAAGAGGGTCCAGGACCAGGCCTGAGGCTAGCTCAACCAGGGGACCCAACTAAAAGGTTTTCTGTCCTCTTCTCCTGTTTTTGCTTGATGACAAGCAGAACCCAACTTTCAAAATATAATTTATAACTTCATGATTTAGATGGTGGACAAAGTCCAAATGAAGGATTTTACAGAAGATGGCTGTCTTCTGGGTTGTTGCACCATGTAGTCTGTTTGAAGTTTACTGACATTTAAGAGGTCCTTGCTACCTCCACTGTGAAAACCTCAAATCCTACCAAGGATTTTACACATTATAACACACATTATCAGAAAACTTCAGACTTAGCCTTTACCTACTACTCAACAAACTGCATAAATCTGTATTTGCTGAGCTGCCATAATTTCAACTAAGTATGGTATGGCTAGTATTTATGTTATTCTATGAATAACTTGTAAATAATGGAAAGAAGAGGCTATAAAGAGTATGGATTTTATATTATTCTTAATGTACTGTGTTTTATTGAAACTTGAGTGTGAATAAATAAGATTTGTAAAAAGCAGTACATATTACAAACAGACTTCTTTTGTATATTAATCTTTCCTATTGGACTTTGTCATCGTAAGAACATTATACCGTAATAATAAAATGTGCATGACATAGAATGTTCATCCCATTAGTGGGTACAATTTACATCAGAAGCATTTGTTAAACCATTATTCCATTTCAAAATCTAAAATTAGGTGTGACCTGTGTTGCAAAGATCAGGCACTTTTCTAATGTATTTGACTTGATTTATAGCCAGTAAGGTTATATGACCATAGTAGGACTATAATAAGTATAGGAATTGAGTGGTATCATGTAAAATATTTTAATGGGAACTACAAAATTTTTGTATTAAAGCGTTTCAGGGCAGATTCATTGCTAACACAAGATGCATGTAACAGAAACAGATGCAGCTCTTTTTTTCACTTTTTCTTCAGAGGGGCCCTTTTCATTATACTTGGGTCTTCACAAGGAATTGTCACAATGTGTATGTGTTAATTCCAAAGTAATATATTACATATAAAGTATTTCAGTTTAACTAAAATATACAGTGGGACTAATTACACATCATTTTACATTTATCAGTGGCACAGTGATGGACATGATGCCATTGTCATGTTGTGTTGGTATTATTTAATTTTAATGCACTAATTCTACAGAAACAAATCTTATATTAACTGGATAAAGCACCATACAAAAAACATGAATAAAAATTCATTTTACTCTTGGAATTGCAACAGTGTTTGACACCAAGCATACAAAAAACATGAACCACTCTTGTTTTGTGCAATTTATATGTATTGTCACTAACCATTTGTGAGTATGATAACCTGATGACTATACATGCATTTCACCTTCTTTTCCATCTCTGCATATATTGCTGAAAATAATTCTATGGAAGTTCTGTCTAGGAATTTTGGGAGTTCATCACTAGTAATGTTGCAAGGGAAGTTTCAGACTTATACTTTTTTGTAATTATTGCATAACAGATATTAGAAACATTTGCTTGTGCATGCCCTATTTTGACCCGTTAGTTAACATGACTACTGCATTTTAATTATTATAAAATTTACTTCATGTATTAAAGATTGTGCAATTTACAATAATTCAAATTCATGTTTTAAGTGTTACTTTCCTGCAGTTTAATCCTGTGAGTTTGTAGTTATTATAATGCATGCAGTGTAGAACAGTAGAGTACACCAACAATGGGAAGTAATGATTTATCGTACTTGGCAGATAATATAGGGAGAGGATGTTTGCATGGCTTGGATAATTTTAGATGAGCTGTATAATGAAGGTCTGTCCCATACTAGTTATGCACATTCCATATTCTGTGATGAACAGAATGTTATTATACAGAACTTTTAAGAAACCATAATTATAAAACAAGCATACAAACAAAACTGTTTACACTTTGAAGGACAACTAATGTCAAACGTGTTTTGACCTCAAGAGGTCATCATTACCTCTCGAGGTCAAAATGCGTTTGGCATTAGTTGTCCTTCAAAGTGTAAACAGTTTTGTTTGTATGCTTGTTTTATATTCCAATACCCTACACGGTATGCAAGGTTTTTGAGAAACCATAATTAGTTGGGTCTACTCTAAATAAGTATGATAGTATACTGAATTAATCTTTGCATATTTGGCCATCTATATCTGTCTAACTATATCTACTCTGATTATGAGTTCAGACTTGTATGACAACTTTTTTATGTTCCAATCCTTCAGTATGATGAGAATATCTTGTTTGGTGCCTAACTGTTGACTGCCATGAATTGGGTGTCTAGAATGTTATCCATATATATTAAAATGTGTGTGATTTGACTTCTTACATATGCTACAGTTCAGAATTTGCCATTTTCATTTAAGTATTAATGTAAATATATTATATTAAATTTCTTGTAGGTAATAGATATATTAAAATAAAAATGTTTTGGGTCATTGCAACACGTAGTCTTTGACTATGTACCAGCATTTTAGAGAAACATACTTGAGTTTTTAATGTGAACATGCAGACATGGCTAAGCTAAGTGAAAAATCCACTGGAAACTGTTACGTTGGCTTAAAATAGTCTCTTTTCAGATGTATTGTAAGTTTAGATATTTGATGTTTACAGAATGAAGCCCAAGTGCAACATTATTAGAGTCCCCCCAGCTCCAAGTAATTTGTTGTGCCTAAAACATTACACACCTGAACTATTAGTTCCAATAGCATTACATTTATGTATTTTGTTTTTTATTTATGTTCAAACATATTTACTGTTTTTGAGGCAGGGGAAAATTGATGGCATGTTTGAGGGCATGCTTCAAGCTTAGGTTGCATTTATTATAAAATAAAATGAGTTGGGAAGCACATAGCATTATTCTTGTAATTTTGTTTCAGTTTTATTAATTTTTAGAATTTAACTGTAGAAATGGTACACAGTGTTGTGTTAAAAGCTTCCAGCAGAAAGCTATTCTTTAAAAAAAACTCATGGCATATGTACAAGCCATAGGAAAAATGGTATCCTGAGAGAAGGTCTTGGAACCCCATACCCCCATCACACAAACAATAACAGCAGCAGCACTTGAAGTTGCCTTGTAAATGCTTTTTATGTTCTTTCTTACTATGTTGCTCTTAGGCAGTAAGACAGGACTTTGTGAGAGATGATGGGAATCTTGTGGTAGAATTGTAATGTAAATGTATATATATATATATATTTGTTTTTCAGTTGCTGGAGCAATTCAAAAGTGAAAACCAGAGATTAAAGGATGAAAATGGTGCTTTGATCCGGGTCATAAGCAAACTGTCAAAATGATGATGCAGAAGAGCTCCATTAGCCAAATATGTGTTTGTATATAGTAATATAATTTATTATTAATATTTAAATGTAAGGCAAAGGTTTGTCCTCCATCTGTTGCAACAGTATTGGTATAAAGTCATATTCACAAAACTGGTATGTCATTTCTTCATAAAAGATTCCAGATGATTTCTTATTTATATGACTCACAGTGCAGCACAAGTTGTTGCAGTAATATAAAATGTCACATGACAGCAAGATCATGTAACTTGTATCTAGTTTGTATAAATAGTTTTATGTAACTTCATAATAGCTGAGAATGTATTTAAGTAGCCAAAATCAGTGCCAGAAATTTTTGTTTTACACTGGCATTAAAGTAACACAGAAGATTGTTTGGCAGTATTTTAAGTGGGTTAGGTGGAAAGAAATTTAAGATACTTTTTCTCTTTTTTGCTGTTCTATATTTTGTAGTTTTAGTGGACAAGATTGTATGCCTTTATGGAGTAATTTTTACTGTGTGGTTGTCTTATGGAGCAGAACAATTTTAAAGTTAAATCCCTTTCTTTGAGATTCATATGATGTGTAATTGACATGAACTTGCATTCATACATATTATTGGATACATTTTATACTGTTGGAAATTTTGACATTTGTAAAGGTTTCTCATAACTCTGATCCTTATTTAATGCATGATTTTGATTATGTGTAGTAATTTTGTTTCTGAGGAGAATGACAGTTTAAAATTTCTTTTCTAGTCCCTTATCCTTAGAAATGATATGCATTATAAATAAAAATTTTAAGCATATATTTAATGTCATGTTTTGGTAACATGCATGAAGACAAATAGGAGGTTAAAATGTACAATAAATAAACTACAATTGCTAGCAGTGTTTATTAACTAATTTAGAATATATAACAAATTAGTACCATAATGAAGGTGTTTAGAATATCAAAGCGCAATTCTACTTGCTGCTTACTATTCCAATATGGTAGATTAATGTCAGAATAGCAGTGACCGTACCAGCAGTCTATATCTGCTGCTCAGTAGTGTAGAATATTATAACAATAAAATATGGTGCTATGCCTTTTGTTTTAAAGTACAGGTTCAACACCAAGGCTCTGAGAAGATTTCTTGGTAGATAAGTTGAATGTCTCTCTATTTGTGTGTTGTGTTCTCATCCTGCACCTGGTTGTTGAAATAAGTAAAAATGTACATATATTTATGAGAGTAGAATAGGTTGAAGGAGTGTGATTCCTATATTACCTGTCATGTTGAGTGTATTTGCCAAGTGTCAAATTTTATAAAGTGTATTAAGTCCTCTAGGTATAAAATTTTGTTTTTGCAAGAATAAGTGCCTTTTGCTTTTACTATGTATTTAAGAAAGATTGTTGTGAAAATTTTATAGATCATCACCTGAAATTAAAAATAAAAATTTACTAAGTTAATAGATTGTGTCATGAATAAAAACTTCACTTTCCAGGGAGTATTAGTGATCAGTGTGCTGAATACTGACAGGAGCATGCATAGCTTAGTCAGTATAGTGTGACAGTAGACTGGATTATTGGTCTTTGATCTGTGGCAGGGGCAAAGGATTTTTGTTCTAGCCTCTGCATCCACACCAGCTCTGCATACCAGGGATCCTTTCCCTGGAGGTAAAGTCTGGCCACTCACCCCCATCATGTTTCAAGGTAAAGAACAAGTAAGATCTCTCCCTCCTATCCCCTTAAGCACCACCTGGTATGTAGTGTGAGACTGCTTTGCTTACCTTCTTACTGTATATTGACGTCCATAAACTACATTCAGTAATAAAGATAAATTCTTTGTTATGTCATGCTCTATAATTACTTATTCCTGTTTCCTGGCTAATAATGATAGTAATGTGCCTGTGGGTGCCATTTGGGAAGGTTAAATCTAATCAGTCATGTTTACCCGATACAGCAGTGACACCTGTATGCCTGCAAAAAATTTTACTTAAAGCAGCTGAGGGTAGAGTTCCATCAAAGTAGCACACTGCAGAACAGTTCAGTGTGGGCTGTATGGAATACTTTTGATAAATGAATACTCATTATAGGACTCTGTCAATCACATTCTATGGATGTGAATGTGAGTGAAATTCATGTGAGTAGGCTTGAAACAAAGCCTATAGAAATAATTCACACATATTTGGGGCATTATAAATTGAATTCCAGAACGATTTTCTAGGAATGACAGAAAGTAGAGTTCCTAATGTGTGCCACACATTTATGAAGTCTGTATGAGGTAATGTTCTTGAATGTAAAGTAAGGCTTTTCTAAAAATAATTTGAGTGTGGGAGAAGCTGCCCACCAGCCAGCATCTCACTCTACAACAGGCAGCAATAAGGCCATAACAGATCTCTCTGGATGTTATGTACGCTTGAAATAAGACCAGGTTAACTCAGAAATCTTTGCAAAACTGCTTTCTGCAGACATGTAAACACACATTCTTAAGTTCACAACAACATGCACATGTAATGTCACGTACAAAGCAATTTAAGTTCCTACAATGAGAGTAAGTACACATCTGCACTGCCCTAAGCAAGAAATGCTCTTTGTAATTTGATTTATACAGATTATATGAATACATTTTAGAAGAGGAAGTTCTGGCAGAGGAGGCATATAGTGCTCTTTTAGTAGCTATAAATACATGAATATTTACTGTAAACTAATCCAAAATGTTGCTGATTACAACAGTGTAGTGTGAAGTTCACTGTTTTATGAAAGGAGTGGACAGTGTTTGCATCACATAAAGGCATAAGAACAAAAAAGATCTGATTCTAAAATGACATTTTCTCAACTGTACAGGTTATATAACACAGAAAAAGGAAGATAAATTGGAAAAGATATGGAAGGAAGCATTCATGGCCTACTAACAATATTTGGTGCTTGCCTGATACTGACATGTTCACTATGTTCTGAACAACTATGTGTAGTCAGTATAACTAAGTGAACAATCAATATCCGATTGATCTCTGCTGATACACTGCTTCATGTCAAGCCTTGCAATTGAACTATGTGTAAATCTTTAAAATAATGAATTTTGGAATCTTTATGAAATTAAAAGGGCATAACTTATACCAATAACATAAAATGCCTCCCTGAAAGTACATAACTATTCTACCATCCACAATGTTTTCAAGGCTTCAGGTGGCTATGATCATGTTAGTAAACATAATTGGTAAATGCAGGCATATTCTGTGAATCAATGTGCAGTGAAAACTCATTAATCTGGACTAAAAGGGGGGGAGTGTCAGGATTAGTGAATAATAAAAAAATTAGTAACTAACATATTAAAACTACTATACTTGAATACTTACCAGAAATTCTGAGTAACTTTCCACAATTTCTAAGCGCAGTTCAAAAGATATTCTACTTATATCTGACATACTTGCAAAATGTTTACTTCCAAAGTTGATATCAGAAGTAAAAGGTATAGGAGGAGATGATGATGTGGGACTTAATGTGTGAAACACTTTCTTCAGCAGACACAGATCTTGAAGAAGAGAAGGGCTTAAAAAGGCTATAGATTTTCAGTTCCCTAGATCTTTGCTGCTGCTGACAATCATTCTCTACTTGCCACTCCACCATCACAGTTCAACTTAAATATCAAATATGTTAATCTTTTCTTTATTCTGTCTGATGACAGTTTGTTTCCATATTAAAGTTAAAACACAACATCTAACTTGTCAATAATTTTTTCTTGTTTCACATGTTTCCATTACATTCAGTTTTATTAGATACCATGATTCACACACTTTTTGGGCACAAAAAGTATTTATTTCAAGATGATGGTGCAAATGATTTCCATTATATGGATGTGAACAAAGATCTGAGCAAGTGCAATCAAGATTATGCAATATCCTAATCAAAAGTGGCCAGATTACCAAGGTTTTGCTGTATTTCATCCCATTACAACATATGCACACTGGATAAACACTATAGGATGTATATAAGGACTGAGATTAAAAATAAAAAGAGCTGCTGCTGCTTTCCTAACATAATGTTTAAGACAGAATCATCAACAGGTGTCCACAAATAAGTCAGGGATACGAAATGTGTTGAGAGAAGACAACATAATTTTCACGACTGATATAAATACATATGTTCTGTACATTTATTTTGACAGTTTACTTAAAGGCCAATGTTTTCCAAGTTCAAGACTGAAATGGAAAAATCCATTGGGGTCAGAAACTCCCTCCTTGAGCCCATATGTGGTAACCTCATAAAATTACTAGTCTTTGTGTTGATGCACATCTGATGAAGGAATCTGTCACTCATCCAAATAAAATAAAACTATAGGTTTGTGGCATACAATATGCTTCAGAACTGGTGCATGTATGCTGTACACTAAACAAGTTTAAAAAGTTGTCAGTGGAACCATGGTTCCGGAGAATTTGACGTAAATACGTCTATACGGAAAGGAAGTTTATATATTGGCTTTATTCTAATTATTTCCTTTATACATGCTTTACAATTGAGATAAGTTTGATTAAGACATTGCTTATTCAACTTGAATTAGTTACGCTTAAGATGGGTCTGTGGTAGCTGAATGTAATGTAAGGTAAGGTAGGGTAATATAAGGTAAGGTAACCATTATTGTCGATTTGTTGATAAACAGATGAAGTTTCCTAGGTAACAATAATGCCGAGTAAACAATTGACGTTTGCTAGGTAACAATAATGCCTAGTAAACAACTGACATTTCCAAAGTAACATAACAATGCAGTTACACTTTTTCCTTTCACTTTTTGCCGAATGTCACTGACCCTAAAATATAGACGTATTTACGTCAAAAAATTGCTGGCAGGTAAAGCGACCTATCATCAAATTGAGGAATCAAATCATATTTTAATGGAATAAAAATATTAAGACCTTTATGAAATAAGAATTAAGATTCACTGATAACTGTCACGAAAGCTGGAAACTTATCATTTTAATTAGTAATATCAGCCTGCTGACACAATTTTATTGATACAGACTATTATGTACAAACTACAAAACAATTTACTCCACCAAGGGATAGGGATAAATTCATATCACTGGACAGTAACTTTTCTGTTCAAAGCAACATATTTGGTATCAAGCTCATCCCTACTGTACAAAGCCAAGTTGAACCAAGGTATTAAATCATAAAATTTTAAATAAAAAAATTTCTAAATTATTTCCTTATTGTCTGTACTGTATCTAAACAAACAACTTGTTCTCAGGCATTTTATTGTAAGAATACTGAATACTATACAAAGAAAATATTTTTTTGTTTTCATATCAGAAAAGTGATCCACTGGAACCAGAATGACTTGCTCAAATGATGAGAATTCTATTAAACATATTTATATAGTTATATTTGGCCATATCTGAAGGTCTGCTGCAACATTACACCAAGTAGTAGGTGCAGCCATGTTGGCCGTGTCAGCCTTAACTCGTAACAATACAATATAATACAAGCTGGGTTGATCCCAGGTACATGGTAAAGGTTAGGATGCAGTGGATACCCCTCCACAACACCCAGACTTTGACTGTGCAATGGCATCTTCATCCTCTACCACCACGACATTGCGTCGTGTGCTGCCTGATCGCCCCAGAGAATTTGCTCTCTGCTGATTATTTTCCTGTGCTCGTTCAATCATCCTCTGGCTCAATTCCAAGAACATCTCTTCAATGCCTTGATTCAGTTTAGCTGATGTGTGGAAGTGTTTGGCCCCCACTGAATTTGCATATCTGTCAAAAGAACAGGGAACAAGATCAATACTGCTGACTATTCTGTTTTCTTATAAAAAGTAGTCCCTTATTCCATTGATCCATATTAATGACTGCAAAAGTATAAAAGAATTATTCATATACCTTGCACACATGCACCATGACTCTAAAATTTCAAGAAAACCAGACAGATGTAGGGTCTGAGACAATAGATTCTGATGAAGATGAATTTGTCAGTTGTCTTCTGAATTGTAACACCATGTAGTCTTGTAGGTGGCTACCAACATTCCTCCAAAACAATGATTACCACCTACAAAACTGCAACATCACATCTCAGAAGATCACAGTCAACAAGTATGGGGACT
>NW_019059694.1:982538-1001870 GCF_000696155.1 Zootermopsis nevadensis | reverse complement strand
TGATAGAAAAGGTCTACATACAGAAGAACTGAGAAAAGTGGAAAATGTTTGTCATAAAACAACTCACCCTGTTAAAAACATCAATGGACCATAACAATCTGTGACTTAACTAATACTTCAAGTATTGTTCCTGGCTCCTAACTCTTCCTCTCCCCCATTTTATTATAACATACCTTTTGAAATGAGTCTTCATCTGTAATGTCATACACTAAAATTGCTCCATTTGACATCCGGTAATATATTGGCCCTAAGGCATGGAATTTTTCTTGACCTGCTGTATCCCATATTGACAGATTGACTCTTTTCCCACCAAGGTTGATTTTCTTATTCAGAAAAGATGCCTGAAAGATATGGAACAGATGGTAAATTCTACTGTCAATTCTTGTTTGTTTCAATCATAGACACTCAAACTATTATGTACAAACACCAGAAAATTTTAAATCACTCTCTGCCTCACACCTGAACCCAAAAATTTGGCATGATGAATATAAATGCCTGTCATTAAACCACTCACTCCCACATAGTGTCAAGGTCAAGAATGAGCAGCAGCACCTCCATGGCATGTAGCAGGGCAGCTTTACATGTTACTTATTAAGAAAGACAATTATTTTGTTATTTTTAAGAACAAAAATATATAAATTAATGGAATGAATAAATGATTTAAAAAAATAGACATTACAAACTATAATAGTATTGAGAATACCATAAATTTGTATATGACTATTTCATTCCAGAGTTCACCTTAAATGTGTACATGGAACATAACTTTGTGGGCAGCTATGATAGATTAAATTTCTCATAAGCATTATTAAAAATAACAAGAAAATACAAAACACAAATTTTAACATTCTGGTCAAGAAGTGTGCATGTTGACTTTTGAATTATATAATTCCTTGATTCAAATCTCAGCCCACAGGCCAACAAGACAGCTTAAAGATACCACTAGGAAATAATGAGGAAGGATAAAATAGGGAAGACATTACTTTACAAGGAGACAACTGCAGAAATAAATAACATGTTAGATAATTGTAGGAATATACAACCTCCAAAATATGTCAATGTTGCTTTTCAATGGGTTTTCTTACTTCCAATTATAGTTTCTTCAAAATACCATGGCTAATGTCACATACATAACCCCTATCTAGTGTTGAAGTTAAGAATGAGTAGGAGCTATACCACCTATAGCACCTTCATGGCATGCAGCAGGGCACCTTTTTCTTTCTTAATATTATATAAAACACATCAAAGTCCACATAAGTAACATTAAAGTTTTACTGATCACAAATGGACCATGGACTCTGGTATTTGCAAAGACAAATTCAGTATTTATAATAATTTTCCAGATCCATATATAGGCAACAACCACAGACCACCCTGGTAGCCTTTGCCAGTTGGTCTTATGCCTATTGAATATTTTAAAACAATAGCAATCATATACAGTATTAATACAACTCAAACTACTATGAAAATAAATAGATGTATAATTTTATAACACAATGAAGTCCACAGGAATGGCAGTCATAATGTACACCTTTAAATATATTCTAACCAATAAATATTGGAGAACTGTAAACCGCCACTGCAGATTATAACTCTGTGAGCAAAATTCGTTAACACACACAAGTTACAAACAAGATCGCCCAATCACGTGATATTTGCACACTAAATAAATAATGGAAGAAATAGTATTTATACTTTCTTGTGTAATTATTATTGCGGTAATACTGTAGTTGACTCTTTTTCTGTCATAACTATGGACTTTATACTTGTATTAGAAACAAGTATTGTATTTGTGTTATGACATGTTCTACAACCTTGTCTTAGCCCTATGTAGCATCTATGGAATGTAAAAAAAAATACTATTTTATTCTTGTATCTTTCCAGAAGTACAAACAGTGCACGCATTATTCGCGTGGTGCAAATATAACATGAAACAAATATTTTAACAAAAATTACATTAATAAATAACTAACTTGTAAGGTAGTAATATGCTTCTCATTAAATTTATCCTCTACGTATCTCAGCATGACAGAAGTCTTCCCAACACAACCTTCACCCAACAAAACAACTTTGAAGTTGTAGCTCCCAGAGCTGGATACCGTTCCAGTTGTACTTGCCATGTTCTCAGATATAACTGAATTTAATCAAATACTTAAAACCCTTTCCTACTTAATAATGGAACTATATATTTTCACATTTTGACGTTACACAACACTTTACTTTCAGTCAGCTGTTGGTAGATTGACTAAATACTTCATTGGATATTCTTTAATACTATTCAATGTGCCATCTGGTAATGAAACATTGAAACTATATGCCATCAACATAGAATTTTCTATTATCTTAGCTTGGTACTTGTTCCAAAAATGTTGGAATTTTCTGCGGTACTTCCCAAGCACTGCGATTAAAATTAACGTCGCAATTCCCACAAACTGTTTATCTTGCCATTTTTTCTTACAAATGGTCAGAAAACAAAATTATTTCTATTTTATTTTATATGTCTCATAACACGAAATCAGCGTTCTGTCATTATCAAAATATAATTGACCATAAATAAACATATTGTAAGTACAAGATACAGATATTCACACACCAAACACTCCTCAGTAAACATTAAAAAGAAATTTAAAATACTGGAATTAAGCTATTTAGTAATTTTATCCCCACTGTAAAAAGTCTGAATCGCTTTAAAAATGCCAGCTCTGTAAGTATCTTCTGAGTCACTCCTACTCCATTGAATTTACCTAACAAAGAAATTTTCAGTTATTATTACCACATGTAGGCAGGCAATCGAGGATGTGTTATCTTGTATAGCTATTTTGAGGCAATACTGTACTTGGCTGTAAATTGCTGTCATAACTATGTGATTTATAATTATATTAAAGCAAGTATTGCATTTGTGATATGACATGTTCTGAATCCTTTTCATGAGCCTATGAAGAATCCATGGAATGTTAATAAATTTTGTTCTGTTCTGGTCGTATAGAACACATAACTAATTACTCAATACTTACACAGTAATTTTGTCTATTAATATATGAAGAGAAAATATTAGCACATATTATGTGTGTGTGTGTGTGTATGTATATATATATATATACACACACACTCAATTCAATTATTTATATATATATATATATAATGTATTGAATAGTTTGTAGTTATAAATATTAGTCACAGCCGTCCATTTAAACTGCTATCCCCTCTCAGCAATCAGTTTCTAATAGAGAATTAAACTAGCGCAGTAAGATCAATATAAACATTTAAAAAGTGATTAGTGGCTTCTAAAGGTCCCAGGGAATATCTGTGATAAATGGACGGTAGAAGGAGTATAGTTTCATTATCTTCAACCGCAATGTGGGCCTGGTAAAGTTTAAAATCGACGTTTATGATTTAACATAGTGATAGTGAAATAAGTAAACTGGATGAACGATGTCTTCATTGCTATTCCGACAACCCCAAACAAACATCATGTGTGTCCGGTAAGTCATGTGCATTGGACGTCTTCATTTTCGAATAATCTTTGGTGGGGAGCAGGAAATGGATATTCAAACTATTTAGGAATTATATTATTATAATAAGAGGATCTTAATTTAGCTATTGTTCAATTGTTGAGAACTTAATTTATTTCATCCATTACACCTATTTATGTGGACCGTAATTTATAATTCTTTACAATAGTTTGTTTTTTGATCGTTATTGTGGTTCAGTTCGTGAAGCCTGCGCAGCAGATTTGCGCAGTTAAACTCTTGAATATATCCGTCATCTGTGGTGGTAAGGTAAGCTGACAACCTGATTTAAAAAATGTAATTTTTAAGTAATAACATTATAGGGCATTAGAAATACATTGAAATGCGGATCGTCTATGTCGATGTTGTGTTTTGTGCTAATTGTCATCTTAAATTAATGTTATATTTCTTTGGTCTTACAAAATGTAAGCGGCGTCCAAACGGTTCTCCATTGTACAAAACGTGAATCTCATAAAGGGGTCAAAGGAAATGTAATTGTTTTATCAGATTGAACATTTAGCTTTTACGAAGCAATTGAATTGTATTATTTTTTCATTAATTATTGGCAGAAGTTTGTAAGGCGTTTTTTAAGTCCATGGTTTCTTGCCAGACGTAGTGTAATTTCCTCACCCACCTGGTCTAGTAACGGCAAAATATATTTTGTAGTAGTATTGTGCATACGAATATGTGCCTTTGACTTGTAATAACTGCAAGTTCGCTACCATTTATGGTTTTTAATAACAGGATTTTATGGAAATATTTGCCCTGGTAAAGATAGATAGTGATGCTTGATCAAGAATTCAACAATGCATTTTGATCAGTTGGATTCATTTCGTTTTTGAAATTGTGATTCCAGTAATAATTAATTATTTACACAATCAGTTGCTTTAGAAAGAACACACGATATTCCACTAACATGTATTTTATTATTAAGAGCACTTGTAAAGATCACATCTCCAAAATTTAAAATTGAGAGGCTTTTCCTAAATCCAAATTGTTCAGTTGCATTGCAAATGAGTTTAAAAAGTTACTTGCTCCCATTATCCCACAACTTTCTCAAATATTTCTGAGAAATTTGTTAATAGTGAAATTGATCTGTAGTTACGTCTGCACTATTGTGTACTTTTTTTAAAAACACTTAACTTTTGAATATTTAAGTAGTTGTGGGAAAACTTGTACTGACATTGATTGATTGATTGCAAAGATAACTTAATAGCACTAATGCAGCCTGCACAGCTTTTGAGTTCAGTTGTTGATATTTGAGCATAACCACATGCATGTTTTGATTTGAGAGAATTTACTCTTTTAATTTAATTTGCTGTTGTGAGTATAAGTTTTATGTTTGGGAAGGTTTTAGGGATTGCTTGAGTAAGGTACTTTGTTGTATCTTCTGTCATTCATTTTTTCTGTAATTGTTTAAAAGCACTGAAATTATATGCTTAAGAATTAAAGATTTTTTATTGCAATATTATTTATCTTTGTCAATGGTTTTACTTATTCTGCAGAAATTTTCTATTTCCTTTTTCACTGTGTTACAGACTGCTTTCATTTATTATTTGACTCAAGGATATGTTTATTATAATGCATGTTTCCTCTTTAATGATGTATTCTGCAATATCTACTGTAGTAGATTATCATTAGTTGTTTCTGACAAAATTGACAGTTTAGGTAAAGATCCCATTTATGCTTGCAGGATGTTTTGATGCCTTTAGTAATCCACTCATTATTTTCAGATGTCATTTTCACTCTTTTGCTGGGTTAACTTGCTTCAGAATGTTTTAAAATTATGTTTAAGAATGTGTTGAATTTTGAATGTGCATCATGGCTGTTTAATTCTGATTCTTAGTTTTCATTACTTAGATGTATGAATTTTTAATAGTGGCTACATTTATAATTCTGATTTATTTTCTATAATTATGATAATTGAAGATCGGTTCAGTTTTTATTACAACTATATGTTCGAAATCACCTATGGAAGCTCTGTATATAAGGAAGACATATTTTGAAGTGTTTAGGTTCCAGTTGCACAACACAGAATGTTATGCTTTATTCTTTGCAGTGGTGCAGTATGTTTAACTGATTAATTTTTAGATTCTTTTTGACAGAAATACCCACTCCTCCTTTTGTCTGCAGTAACTAGCTCCTAAATTATAATTTTCAGTAAAGACCTACAAGATCTCTGGCATTTTCATGTAGTGTCTAGTTAAACACAGAATCTGGGATGTGTATATATTATTAATGGATACAGATAATTTATCAGTTTTGTTTGAAAGTCCTCTAAATGTTCTGATGGTGTACCACAGAATTGGTATCTTAATTATATTCTGAATTTGGAATGGCTTGTTTGTATTGTTGTGAGCATTTTTCAGGTATTTAGTGATAAAATTGAGCTTAAACCTAAAAAAGTCGCAGTAGTTACATGAGTGATTAGGTATTCTTACCAGTACCTGATTTGCAGCTAATCTCATAGGCATTGATTTGCACAAGTTTCTCCTTACCCTTTGAATTAAGGTGCAATCTATGTCAGTTATGGTAATTTCTATTGAAGGATGATACATCGATTAATCCAGTATGTGATTTGTTTGCATTCCAAACCTCAGGCCGAATTCTTGTATTTGCACTTCTCACTTACTTGCTTGTATGAGGCCTGTTGTGACACTTGACAAGGGCAACAAAACCAACATTGGTATGAGTGCTATTCTTGGCAATGCTGTCCATATCATTTTCAGACTTCAGGTCCCAATCTAGGCTGTTACCTGGTCCTCCCACTATAATTATGTGATCATTTTTTGTTAAGTGTGGATGTAATTTATGACACCTTATTTTTTGCACTTGACTTACCTACTTTATTTATGTTAATTTAATGCTGTCTTTATACTACACCCTGTAAATGTATAGACAGTTGCTCTTAGCACAAGCTCTTAGTTGGTATTTGTGACTTGACAAAAATAACTGCTACAAATCACACAACAAATGAAAGATTGTTTTCTTTGTTTTCTTCATGAGTAATTGGTGAAGTTGTGGGCTAATCCACTGTTACAGTAAATGAGCACCCACCCCAAGTCATTTGTACATACACAACTCAAGCAGCATATATAACTGTAAGAACTGAAAGAACAAGAATGAGGGACAAGGTTGTGAGACTGTAACAGCACATTCCTTTACAAACTGTTCACATTGCCTCTCATCCTATCTGGAATGTTGTATACTAGCTTTCTTAAATGGGTTACAGTTTTTGAGTCTCTTTCATTGATGTCAGTTTCATTAACCTCTTATGTAGCTGTAGATTGTAATTTTTTCTGAAAGATTTCTTCAATTTCTGTAGTTTGTGTTTGCAGTATTTAGACTCATTTAATTCTTTTGTTTTTAGTGGAGAGTCACCAGTGGACAATAAGGAATTGTTTGAAATCTGAAGAGAAAGATCTTGCAAAAAGTTATCCTTTAGGTTTGTACTAGGTCAAGATGCATTTTTGCTTGTACCCCTTTTGATAACATCTTTAAGCAGCTATCACAAATATTTATTCTAAGTTCAATGTCATGATTTAATACACACATCCATTGTTACATGATTTTGGTAATCCATGTGCCCATGTGCCTTAACCTTTTGGTCTAAACAGTTAATTTAATCAGTGGCAGCTTTGATTGTCTGCTCTGATGTGAACAAATGGACAAGTTTCTTCTCATTACATTACAATGAATGAGCTCTTAAGATGTGGGAAAGCAAATCAAATCAAATCAAATCTTGTTTTCTTGGAAGTCACCCAGCTTTCCATCCAGTGGTTACTGTCATGGTCATTCTTGAGGAGGAGATAGTGTCTCAGGTATTCAAGCAGTTCCTATCATTTTATGAAACCCGATGGTTCATACCAATATTCATAAAAGCTTGCTAAGTTTGAGGCCCTGTAACATTTTGTAACATGCTGTTTTCTAAGGTGAGGAATTATTTCTCTCCACCCAATTCCCAGTCTGGTGAACAACTTTTTGTCTGCAGCTACCCTCCCAACCTAGAGTAATCTCCATATACAGCCTGAGGATGAACATGCCTTGGTGACAAGGGGCCTGCTTTACATGGAGAGTTGACTTAATATAATTATATACATGAAATATTGTGGCATTGAGGTTCGTATAAATTACGTGATGCAGAATTCTATGCTTTAAATGCCACTGTCAGGTTCTGATCATTTCATGAGATGCTGGCATCAGATGGTCACTGACATTTTTTCTTGTGCTTTTAATTTATACTATTTGAAGGGAAGCTTATAGAGGGCTTGTCTTTATACATGGGTGATCAAAACAGCAAAAATATGAAAACGTGAGACAGCCCCTTGACCTTGCAGCATTATGTCTTTTTTTTCTGTCCCCTGATATTTATGAATACGAGGCATTGATTGAATAATTCCGAAGTACAGTACCAGCCTTATTGTCATTTTTTCTTCCGCATGCACTGCTTTGGGATCGCACCTCGTAGCATCTTTTGTCTATACCAGTGACGCCACACGGGGCTTCGCGGCTGTAGGGTAACAGGGGCAGGGTGTCTTTGGAGTGGGACATTCATTGATCATTCGCAGGGTTGCGGGCGGATTTGTTACCATGCATAGGGCCGCTGGGAGATCGATTAGATTTCATTGTGAATGCCAGACAATATTTCCTTGTCGCTGTCATGGATTTCGGTGTTGTACATCGAAACTTACGACACATTTTACTTGAGAATTCGGGGCGCGTGTTGCATTAATAAAGCATTTTTAATATGCGTTTTTATCCGTAAGTGAGAGGTGGCAACATTGGGAGGATGTCTGCATCGATCGGTTATACTGTCATGCTTTGGATGATACCTTCCAGCGCTACAGGTCATGATCTGTCTGGACATTCATATACATTTCCTATTGACAGCTTTTGTGTAACAGGGTACTGTATCCCACTCGGCATATTCGATTACTATGAAGATGGTAGGCATGTCATATCTCGAGGATAGCAGTTCTGCAAGAATATTTTTTTAATAATTGTTACTGGTAAGGGTAAGCCGGGATATCGACTGGCTAGAGGACCGGTGTTCGGTTCCCGACAGTAAAACGGCCAGTGCATGAGGCTGACCACTCACTTCCGATTGAGTGAAATGACCTGGAGGTTTACATGTGTTTGTTTCCTCTACATGCCTTCGTGACTTGGTGGTTGGGCACAGGCATATCTTCCGATTTGACACGGTATACCGTACAAATAATTGTTTATTGTATCTCGTTCTCAGACCGCGGTCCGCCGATGTTTTGTGCTGCCCGCATAGTTTAATGTCAATCTGTTTAATGAATAGTTAACTTCATATCAGACAAGTCTTGTATATGTCGTCAGTATTTGACAGTAATTATCCTTATTAGCAACTGTTCATCGTAATGGACTCTGTTCATATTTCAACGCAGTTCCCTTACCATCGTGATTTGTCAAATTACTGCTGTCCAAGCGGACCCTTTCATCACAGTTTCCAGTACACATTTCTCGTTTCCCCATCCACGCTACATATCCAGCCCATCCCGCATTAGCTACGCTATTAATGCTAGGCGAGGTGATCCTCATGTGATATCCTCCATTCCTAATTTCAGAGAACGAAGTACTTTTAATGAGAACGTATTGTTGTTTAAAAGTCAGTGTGTGTGAGGATCTCATGTTTGGAGTGCGCCTCGGCACTTGGGCAACAGAACAGTCTTTGAAATAAAGGACAATTCTTCCCTCAGCAGTGGCCGTGAATCACGATGTAGCAATGACAGTATTTTTAAAACGTATCCAGTATTTACTGTATAGTAATGGGTATCTATGTGGATCTCTGCTGTGGAATAGGATTTCTTTCGCTTAACTTTAGTAGGGTCTTGTGTAGCTCATCGTGACAAAAAATCACAGGGTCTTTGCTACAAGGGAGCTGTTCTTGAAACTTTGAGGAAAGCAAGGTATCACTTGTAGCATGGGCGTCGTTCGCCTTAGTGCCGGGCAGAATTGAGGGCAAGGGTAGTGGAGAGAGTTATTTGCCCTCATTCAATCCTGCCGATTACGTTGTCTGTATAAGCAGAACAACAGTGTAATCCGCATGCGATTGTAACATTGGTAGTAATCTGTTATGGCCAGGAAACAGGCGTGATTGAGTAACTGTCTTCTAAGTAGAAACGGGCTGGATGCCAGTTCATTCTAAAATCATTAAATTCGTCCAGTTTGCATGGAATCGTGAAGTGTAAACGTCGTAAGCAAATATGCATTCGATTGGTTCCTTTATTGTTTTATTGTGACCCAGAATATATTTTGGCCTTTTATTATATCTTGTATTGATAATTTAACTGTGTTGGTTTTCTTACCTCGTAACTCTTTCGCAATCGAGAGTGGAGTTCTGCTTAGTTCGCTGTTTCACTGAAAGTGAAGCTTGCTCGTCTCATTTTTCAGCCGGCCGGCTGGCTGGCTGTCTGTCTGTCTGTCACACGTGCCATCTCGCTCACAGTCTCGTAAGTCGCGGCGAGGAAGACCGACTCATGTTGGTAATCGCTTAGATTGCAGAAAATTTTAAATTGTTCTCATAACTTGTCAGTCTCCAAAGACAGTTAATTCAACAGGTCTTGAGACTTCGGTCTTTTGATAATAGCCTTAACTGTGAAGCCGAAGCGCTGTTTAAATATTCAGTCCATACGCCAAAGAAAACATTACGAAGACCAATAATAAAATCTTCTCTGGCTATCAGCCGTGTCAGATGATTAAAACTTGCCGACGTTTTGAGGACCATATCTGTCCTCATCCTCAGGGCTGATTGCCCGAAATTTTAATGTCACGCTGTGAAAGCTTCGCTTTATACATACAAAGATCAGTTCGTGCTGTTTAAAGACATTTTGATATTTATTTGGAGAATAAAAGTAAACCCATAAATGCACTATCGGCAAAGTGCATTGTTCCTGGTTACAACCTCCTTCCAAATTACACACCGTCTCCGCAGCGATCATTTTCGTTCCATCCGTTTCCACTGTATTATTGTACTGTGTTATTAGTTATTCTCTTATTACTGCTGCATTGTCGAAGTGACCACATAAATAGTTAAATAGGAAGTGTAGGTGTTTTGTGAACCTGTTATTTGTTTAGCTTCAGGTTCTTTCGGGTTTAATTAAATAAGCATACTTTGCCGGCCACTACGAATTCGAATGTTGAAGTCCCCCGTAGGTGGCATTAGTAGAACCACTTGTCTCTCAGCTGTGCAATTTAGTGTTTCCTGCAAATGTCGACCATGTTAAAATGGTCATTTGGTTAGTGAAAGACACGACGTTGAGTAATTGGATCGATACATTGCCGCCTAGCGTATTAGGTGTAGGATTCAGACGAGCGTTGGAGCAACTTAGAATGGGTGCGAATGGAGATCACACTGGTCTTGCGTATACGCTGGTGCTGCTTGCTTCTGTACAACTGCCGTCCACTGTTGTGTGATACTGTCTCGTGCTATAGCTTTTTTCTCCGAGTTCTTCTGTTTTCCCTGTCATTGTCATTCCGCCGTTGCACCATATTCGTGGATAATCTGGGGGATGGACAATGGGACCGTTCGCTTGTTGGTAATCGCTTAGATTGCAGAAAATTTTAAATTGTTCTCATAACTTGTCAGTCTCCAAAGACAGTTAATTCAACAGGTCTTGAGACTTCGGTCTTTTGATAATAGCCTTAACTGTGAAGCCGAAGCGCTGTTTAAATATTCAGTCCATACGCCAAAGAAAACATTACGAAGACCAATAATAAAATCTTCTCTGGCTATCAGCCGTGTCAGATGATTAAAACTTGCCGACGTTTTGAGGACCATATCTGTCCTCATCCTCAGGGCTGATTGCCCGAAATTTTAATGTCACGCTGTGAAAGCTTCGCTTTATACATACAAAGATCAGTTCGTGCTGTTTAAAGACATTTTGATATTTATTTGGAGAATAAAAGTAAACCCATAAATGCACTATCGGCAAAGTGCATTGTTCCTGGTTACAACCTCCTTCCAAATTACACACCGTCTCCGCAGCGATCATTTTCGTTCCATCCGTTTCCACTGTATTATTGTACTGTGTTATTAGTTATTCTCTTATTACTGCTGCATTGTCGAAGTGACCACATAAATAGTTAAATAGGAAGTGTAGGTGTTTTGTGAACCTGTTATTTGTTTAGCTTCAGGTTCTTTCGGGTTTAATTAAATAAGCATACTTTGCCGGCCACTACGAATTCGAATGTTGAAGTCCCCCGTAGGTGGCATTAGTAGAACCACTTGTCTCTCAGCTGTGCAATTTAGTGTTTCCTGCAAATGTCGACCATGTTAAAATGGTCATTTGGTTAGTGAAAGACACGACGTTGAGTAATTGGATCGATACATTGCCGCCTAGCGTATTAGGTGTAGGATTCAGACGAGCGTTGGAGCAACTTAGAATGGGTGCGAATGGAGATCACACTGGTCTTGCGTATACGCTGGTGCTGCTTGCTTCTGTACAACTGCCGTCCACTGTTGTGTGATACTGTCTCGTGCTATAGCTTTTTTCTCCGAGTTCTTCTGTTTTCCCTGTCATTGTCATTCCGCCGTTGCACCATATTCGTGGATAATCTGGGGGATGGACAATGGGACCGTTCGCTGCCACAGAGACGTAATTTCGCCCCGTGGTAAGGATAGACATTTGATACCGTCATTGCTGTTAGTTTTATTGCGACAAAAACGTACCGACCTCATTGACTGTCCGGTGGCTCTCGCGGTCCCCAGACCCAACTATGATCGGGTGAGGGGGGTGTCGGAATCCTTTACAAGCCATTGTGTTAGAGTTTTACTGTGGTACGCTATGAAGGCCTTGCGGTGTCTCGATCCGAGTCCAACCTGTTGTCCACCGAATGACATAAATATGAATCTGTAAACGTTTATTAATGACTTCCATGACTTCATTTTTTGTTGTTACGTAAGTTTTTTTAGGGATGGTTAGCCCATGAAAGCGAAAATCATCGACTTGAATGGAATTGGGAATTGTATGGCAGGGAGCTCTCAAAAGGAACTATCGCGGAATTTGCTTGGAGATGCAGAGGTAAACCACGTAAAATAGGCCGAGAGTTAAATCGGGAACCTCCATAGAATAGGAAGTGGGGTTACTAACCACTCGGCTGTGACATTGGGTCCTGTGTTTTCAAGTTTTCCTTATAAGTTGTGCATTGCAGCTGTCATTCTATTTGTAGACCCTCTTCAGTAATGGCACGGTGTAACCACAATTGCGAAAGTAAAGCTGCAATATCAGCAAAAAGAAAGAATTGCAGAATATCTGCAACTGAATAAAGTCTGTCTTATTTCTGTCAATTTGTATTTAACCGAACAAGTAATGGCGATTTCTCAATGTTGGATATGTCTTGCCGGTGGCGTGCCGCTTTTGAAATGCCCTCAATCACTGAAACGATTGATTGGATATGTGCTGGAAAGCCCCGACGTAGTGGAGGAGTACTAATAGCAAGGTGGGTGCGTCTGGTGAAGAAGGGTCTGTAACCGTATTACGTCGCCGGCAGACGTGCGTTGAAATCGTGTCGCGTACGTGCATTTCCAGGAGTTGGAAGCTGCGTCTCTGCGCATGGATTGGGCGTTCCTCCCCCGCATGCCCATTAGGGTTGGGTGATCATTTGCTGTGTTGCCGGTTTTAAGGCGCCTTTGTTGAGTTCCTTGCCATGTTCTCAAGGCCGTTTAGATTGTTCACCATAGGCCTATCGAGGTGGTGAGGGTCAATGATTCCGCTGCTGGTGAGGTATGGCATCAATGGCAAGATGTCTCTGCGTATGCGTCCACTATCAACAAAGGCCCAGAGAACCCTCGTCAACTCTGTTCAGGGTCTGCGTAAGACCTTATACGCAGAATGTTGGGTCATGTTTATGCTTGTCCGTGTAATATGTGCTCACAGTTGTTACGTGAAGACAAACTTGGAATGTCATATTCAGCTGTAGTGCGGAATGTCAGTTGTGATACGTTAGTTATTTTTTGTTTATTTGTAGGTGATAGACCGAAGCAAGATAAGAGCTATTGAGATGTTCAGCTTTCATAAGCCAAAAGTGTACCGTTCGTCGACGGGCTGTTGCATATGCAGGGCGAAGTCTAGTAGGTAAGTATATCTTGAGTTTCGGTTCAAGGAATTGTTTTCGGATTCCGCCACGCGGGTTGTGAAAACATTCCATGATCTGCTTTGCTGAAATGCTTGCAATCTTGTTTAAAGTAACTAATCAATAACACGAATTAATAACACAAAGGAGACATTCAGAATATGCATGTTGTACAGATTAATCCGTGCTGTATCTTCTTTTTTAAGAGTTGAAGAACTTACAGAATGTCACAAGAATGTGAATTCATAAACCACTGTGCTTGATGCTGTTCACTAAAGTTTGCTAATAAGGTGGTGTACATTCTGGGAATGCTTGTTTTTATTCAATTCAAAAACTTATCATCTCGTTTACTATCCAAAACACTGAAGATCAGGATGTGTAAAACAATAATTTTGCCTTTTATTTTGTATGGTTGTAAAACATGGTCTCTTACCTTGAAGGAAGAACATAGATTACAGGCATTTGAAAACAAGGTGCTTAGGAAGATATTTGGATGTAGGCGGGATGAAATAAGTGGTTAGTTTAGAATATTGCATAACAAGGAGCTGCATGAATTGTATGGGTCACCTAGCATAGTGAGGATAGTGAAATGTAGGAGGCTCCATTGGGCTGGACATGTAGTATGCATGGGGGGAGGAAAGGGGTGCATACAGAATTTTGGTAGGGAATCCTGGAAAATGACCAAGAAGGAGACAAGAGGGTAACATCAAGATGGATCTTAGGGAGGTGGGCTTTGAGAATGGCAAATGGATGGAGTTGGCTCAGGATTATGGCCGGCAGCGTGCTTTGGTTTTGAACCTGCGGATTTTGCTATGAGGGAGTCACAGTTGGTTAATGTCACAGTGACATGTGAAATATATTGTGTAAATTTTTATTTTGTAATATTTACTATCAACTTTTGGTAAAACCCTTGTAATATGTTTTTCTTTCATTACAAACATCTGTTAATGAATATAGTAATGGAAAAGTTATTTTATTGTTTACAGCTCAAGGTTTACAGATAGCAAGAAATATGAAGATGACTTCATGAACTGTTTTCAGCTCCATGAGCGTCGCTCTGGAGAAATATGTAATGCATGTGTGTTGTTGGTAAAGAGGTGGAAGAAGCTGCCTGCAGGCAGTGAACGTAATTGGCGCCATGTAGGTATCCTGTTCTGTTTTAGCCTCTTTGTCTTTCATCCTCATTCTCCTGAATAGAATGTTTATTGTAGACTGCATTTGGCGATCTAAGCATGCATGGAGGTAAATGTTTATGCTTCCCATACATTAAAGCTGGTATTTTATGATGCAATTTGATGAGATGCTAGATGCAGTAAAATCCACATTAAGGTTTCACATGGATTCAGTAAACTTGGGGACCAAAGTGAGGAAAGCCTCACTGTAGTGTTCCTAAATTGTGCAAATATGTACCTCTCATATTGTCTTCATTTAAAAGTCTACATTTCTGAACTACAGTGCAGAGATAACCCAAGTTTGATTCTACTTCATGGAGAGAATGGCATACTTACTCAGCATCTAGTTGTTAAAACTCTCTTCATTTGGGTACTTCAAGATACATTCTTTTTTTGAAGAACTCTAGTCCTCTATAGCCATGGTGATCAAAATCTTGTATTATGATGTTTTAGAAAGAACCAATTTTATCACTTATAAAATTAACCCTTCCTGTTTGGTTGGGTACTACACCCAACAGGAAACAGTGACTTTCAAGTGGTTACATGTTATGCCTACATCAGGTTGGCATTCTGTAGCGTGTGGACTTCATATGGATCTCACAGCTTTATGTGGCCTGTCACATGATTTGGGAATTGGCTAATGTTAGAAGGGAAATGTTTTATGCTGTTGGTCAAGTGCTTAAAATGCAACCCCCCCCCCCTTTGTGTGGTGGGGGGGGGGGTGCATTTTAAAATCTTGAGTAAGACACTAAAAAAAACCCCACCCGAGGGGAGGGTTGAAACACTTGACTAACCCCCCCCCCCTTCAGGGAGGTTGGTTGCTTTTTAAAATCTTGAGTAAGACACTAAACTAAACACCCCCCCGAATGGGGGTTAAAACACTTGACCAACCACCCCTTTGGGGGGAGCAGTGATCATGCAACTGGCTTGGTACTAAGCGTTATTTGTTTACTCAGCATTGTTGTGGAACACAACAATGCTCTCATGAAGCGTTATTTGTTTACTCGGCATTGTTGTGGAACACCACAATGCCGAGTATAAACAAATATTGTTGTGGAACACAACAATATCTCACAACAATGCTCTTGTGAAGCGTTATTTGTTTACTCGACATTGTTGTGGAACACAACAATGCCGAGTATAAACAAATATAAGGTGACATTGTTGATGACATCATTTTTGTGTCTAAAGTAACCTTGATTTGCAAGCATTCTATTCTCCCATTGCTATCTTCCAGGTTGTAGATGCACGTGCTGGTCCAGGGACCAAATCTCTAACTAAATTCAAGTCCAAGAACAAAAAGAAGTTGAAACTAAAACCTGACAGTATACAAAAGGTTGAGAAATTCATGAAAAAGAAGCACATATATATGAAGAATGATCGATTAGGTCGTGAAGAGAGTCCAGGAGCTCTGAGTGATGACATCACAGGTATGATCCCTAATTTTAAAATAAAGTGTACATTTATTGATATTCTGCCTTCATTATTCTTTTAGTGCAGTTTGTGAATTGGACAGGAGCCATGTATTTAATTGTCCTGGGTTGCATTCTGGTATGGGTGGATTGTTTAGCATGGAATCTTAAGCATGATAGAACAGTAAAACCAGGCCAGAGTTGTTTGCTTCAGTGAGAAGATTACAGGAACAAAGGCCATGACCCTGAAAAAAGTATATTGGGTTTGAGTTTTGATGATTATTTTTCTGTATATTTAAAACTAATTATTGTTGATGATTGAAACAGATTAACTAAAGGTGATAAAAATAGTTGATACCAAAATTGTTCTTTTTTGGGGGGGAGATTACCCTCCAGAATGGTGTAACGGGCAGGACTTCAGGGTAAACATTTAAGGAAGAATATAATAGAAGCCACAATTTTGAGAGAAAATATATTTATTCCCAGAATACTGCTAATGCTGTTCGACAGCCTGTTCGAGTTTAAATGTTGACAGTTATTTTTAAATTGTGTTACAATGTGATAATCGATAAAACTGAAGGCCGGTCTTTCATAAGTGGGCATTGATGTAAGTAAGGAATGTTGTTTCACATGGACAGTTGTATATGGTGTACTTAAAATCTGGTTCTGCAAAAGGCTTAAGATACTGATGCTCACTTGTACATTTTGTTGGTGTTAATCTGTAATATGGTAAATTATATGCTGAAACGTATCTCTGAATTTACAATTTGTTTCTTACTATCCTCTCCATACAAGCATTTGAAGGAAAGTGGATGTCATAACTAATTAATGTTACTGCCATCTTGAAGTTGTAAATGTTTAACTACTTTCGCAGTTTGCAGTGATTAGACTTTAATGTTAATGTTCTAGGTGAAGACTTCATGTCTGATATGAGTGCAATGTGCATACCGTCCAGTCTGGCTTCCAGTCCCACACCTAGTGATGATGCAACTGCCGTATGTTCAGTTAAACAACGCAATAAATCAGTATCCCCACATCGGTCTGAGAAGGGCGGCAAACGGCGACTTTCACCACCAGCCATTAGTAGTTTCCTAGATATGTCCTTCTGGAAAAGGTATATATATATATAAAAACATGCTAATCATAATTTTTCTTGAACCAGAAAGAATTCTGTTTCAACTCTACAACGTACAAATTAATAGAATAAGGTAATGATAATTGTGAATTGTAATTGTTGAATGAAGACAACTTTGGAACAGTTGAAAAGCTTGTACATTAAGAAAGGTGAAAAGTTGTGTGATACAGATGTTACTGTCAAAATTTTACATGGAGAGAAATTACATTTACCACATGCACATGTTTCATCTTTTTATAAGGTCATTATCAGGGGTAACTTACACTCATTTCTTAAAATGCAAGTATTCTAGATTTCAACCTTAATAGTGTGTGTCCCAAAAAAATGTGTTCATAGCAGCAACTTTGGTGCTCGATTGTCAGCGAGTTGCTCATTGCTGTCAGTTGCGCTATGAAGCTAATGTTCGTCATTTTGAGCACCTACACTAGATTTGCTAATTCATTAAATGCCAATGCCGATGTATGTAATTATGTAGTTTATTAAAATGTCTTTATTTCATTCATTGAATGTGTTTACATCTTTTTATGATATTCTGTACTGTGTAAAGAATGTACCATCAAAGTTCAGAGGTTGAAAAATAAGAAAGTGACATTATTTATTCTAATAAAATTGTCTTTATGATGTTTCTGTATTTTACTTTGTCAAAAATAGTGTTTATGTGTTTAAAAATGCTCTGAAAGTCCAGCAATATTTAATTTTGTATAAAAGTTGTTAAGTATTAGACATATAGAATGTCACTTGTTTCTTTTTAAACTGAAAAGCTTTTTTATTTTGTGAAATATTATATGTCTGTGTTGTGAGTTGGTAGTCTTTCAAGAAGAAATGACAGTTGTCATATTTTCAAATTGTTGCTAAAATGTGTAAATTATTAATTTAATTTTATAAAATTGTTTATTTTAGGGAAAAAGTTTGTTGCGGCACGATCTTCAAAGGACCTTATGGTGCTATAGTAATAGATCCTCGATTTCTGAAGCCTTGTCATGGATGCAAGACTAATCAGCAAGAAAAGACAGCACTTGCAGTTGCTGGTATGGGCCATAGTAATGGTGACAATACTCCAGAGGATAGCAGCAGTGGTATTAAAGATAGCAAACTAGCTAAAACATACAGTGATTCATCCTCAGACTCTGGTTATGATGAGTCTTCAAATCAGGGTGTAGCTGAGGGTAGTCATCAAAGGTCCAATGCTACAGGCAGGAGTGCAGGGCGAGAAGAACCTGCTACAGTATCCAATCCTCTGGCAGAGTTTGCAATGCATGCAGCAAATCGGTGCCAACAAGAAGTTGGAGAAAAACCTAATTAACGAAAATTTGCATGTAGAATCTTCTTAATTTATTACCTTATTAATGATTTTGTAATCATAAGAACTGTTCCAGATGCCAATCAATCAGTGTTGGGTCCAAAATAAAGGCATGTTTTTCTTTTGCCTGTCTTTATTTCATGATACATGGGAATTTTCCATGACTTGTTTCTTCCTTATGTAGAATGAAAACAATTGAAGAAGCAATAACAGACCCCTCCCTTGACTGTGCAGCATATCAGACAAAAACCTTCCTCTTATGGAGAGAGAGGTGATCACAAATGAATTGTGTCTTCAGTATTGTACTGCCATAACACCACTGTGCTTACAAGGTATTTTAGTAATGCAAGTGGGATTTTTGACATAAAATTATAAATTAAAAAATAATACTTATATATATTAAGTTCCTAATTGGGTGGAAATGAACGAATGCATTAATGGATTCAACACAAGGAAGGAATTGTTCATCAGAGCTGGCCAATGTATTGGTTAATTTGTATGCACTGTTACATTACGAACAGGAATATAATACATTGGTTTTCTGTGGAGAATTGTTTCTTTTGCTTGTATGTTTATGATTGAAATTCTAGACTCTAAATCAAATGGAAAGTTACAATAGGTATACTGTAGAATATTTAAGATACTGCATATTTATAAATAGTTGGTATTCTCTCATGCAATCAAAATATAGATCGTTTGCATGGCA
>NW_019059694.1:910614-961962 GCF_000696155.1 Zootermopsis nevadensis | reverse complement strand
GTGGCTGGTTAGAAGGAGAAGAGATTCTTTCTGAAAGTAGGGATGGAAATGGAACTTTTGCTCTTAATTCACTTATTTTCTTGTGTGTTAGATCCATCAATGGCACTGTACACCTTTACATTCTCTTTTGTTAAAGTTCCATTACATTCTGAACCTTGGCTTTGACAAAATAAAAACTCACTTTTTTGTTATGTTTAGTCAGTTATAATAATAAACTGTGTTTCTTTCCCAAATACTTTATATTTATTGCAGAATTATTGTGTTGGTTTCAGATGCCAGCAGTACTTACAGCTCTGCAAAGAAGTGTGCATGGTGTGTTGCTTGGGAAGGTAGTCAGACCAGACTGGATAACTCATGGTGTACCCAAGAACTCCAGAGTTGACACCTTCCACGTGAAGATGAGTGGAGGTGTATATGATAAAACTTTCTTTACAAAATTCAAGGGGAGGATTTTTCTTTGCTGTTTGGAGTTTTTGCTAGATAGAATCTTTGAAATTCCTTATTTATTTTAGCCTTTTGTGAATGTTGCCTACTGACCAATCTTTACTGTTAGTATGTTCATGTAATTGAAAAAAAAATTATTTAAACAAACACACAACAAATTAACATTTATTTTGAAGATGAACTGCTGAGGTGAAGGTAGAGACTCACATGGAGAGATTTTCAGCTAAAAATTTTCCTACCAAGGGATGATACAACAGTTTTATAGGCAACCAATTAGAATATATTTAGAGTTGTATTATTTTTTGTTGAATCTTTTGGGTCACATGGTCACAACCATTTACAGTGAACCTAACACCTTGTGGTTATTTATTAAGCTGAAAAATATAGGAGAGAATGAACAACAAGAGACCTTTATGTGCCCATCAAATAAAGAATCTGAGATGTTGAGCACTAACAAACAGTTCTGTGACATTTATAATGTTACAGTTGCATACTACTTTAATTACTCCTTAATAGTGGATAATTTACCCATTTCCAAGAATGCTTTCATTTCCAGATATGTATAATGCATCACTGAGTGCCAAATCTCTAGCAAGTGATGGACAGTTCCTGTACCTTTACACTTCCAGAGGACTTCTTAAAATTGGTTCAGGATATGGAGGCACAATTAAAGGACATGTGTACCTTCACAAAGCTGAATTCCATTTTGATGACAGAGGATGGTTAGGATATGCTAATGTAAGCAATTCTTTCATTTTTTTACAGTTTAATTTTGTATATTTTGTTACGAGTGTTATCTTAAGGATGGTTTAGGAGATGTTTTATGTCTTTACAGACATAAGGGAGAAACTAATGGTTAGCTCCTTAAGCACAAGAAGTGTAAGCAAAACTTCAAAAATTCCTGACCATTTTTATCAGTGTCATTTGAATATTTCATGTAGGAATTGGTAATTGGTACACATTGAGCAGCCATGATTTATTATTATAATGCTATACATATTTTATCTGTAATAATTTGAAGTATGTGTAACTGTTTAGTTAATGAATGCTTTTTATCATGTATCTCACATTAAGGCCTGCATACCTTGTACCTGGTAGTACAAAACGTAATCTTTCTGTCATTTTCAATATTGTTCTAAGAGTTTTCTTCCTTTTTTATTATAATTTAAAACATGTATAAAATGTTTGAATTCATTATCCAGCTTCTTAGTTCTCTGTTTTGGAAGTCAGTTTATGAAATAAGAATATTCAGTAAAACTGACAAAATAAAAATTTTAATAATCACTTTACTGTTTGAGAATAATATAGGCTAGGCGTAAATACAAGCAGTCTGTAGTTATTCCAAATAAAGTATATATCAGTAAAGTCTTCTCAGGTGTCTGGCTGTGTCATCATAAACATTGATGAAGAAGGCAGAGGCAGTGTCTGAAACAATGAATTGTAACTCCGTACTTGTTGAGTTGAGCATGTGAGAATACTTCATTTCATTCAGTTTAAAATTTGACTGCTGACATGAATACAATGTCTTAAGCCGCAGTACTGTGGATGGAGGAATCAGGTCCCAGGTATAGTTGGTAGTGAATACAATGAATAAGCAGTTATGGACAATTGACAAGGGGTAGTCCTCTAACTTGGGGGTTGAGCAAGCAGGTAACAATCTCTTGCCATAAAATGTAGTACATTACAAAATATCAGAAAGGTCTTTGAACTTGTATATATTTGGCACACTCTAAGCAATGTAAAAAGTAGACGATATTAATATGTACCAGATAGGAATATGATATAAGGATGTTTAGTGGCATTTGTTGACTTATGAACACAGCAGAATTCTTTTTTGATCCATAATTGGCAACAAAAATCTTGACCATCTAAATGACTGGTAATTTCTGAAGCAGGTCTCTGTTCAGAAGGTTTAGTTACATCTCTGAAGCAATGGTCCAGAAATTTGGGAACTGTGGCATGGTATCTGTAGGCTTCAGTGGACTTGGTGGTAAGGAAATGCACAGGACTTCCGTGCCTGCGTGCAGAGTTTTCTCAGCTCAAGCTTAGGCTTTTGTGATGTGTAGATTACGTACACTCCAGTCCTGGCTTACGGCCTATGTTAAACTAGAGATACCCTCTGCCAGCCATTATTCTTGCTGTCATACTATCACTTGGTAGTATTTACAGAATTCATCTATGGGTGCTCCCATTTTGTAATATCATTTGTTCATCTCAGAAATGTTGATAAGGCTGTAAGTTTACACACATCTTATAAGCAGCAGATATACAGGTAGTGGGAATCACATCTTTAAGCAATGTTAGGTATGTTCCATATCAGTGCATGTACAGCTTTGACTTTCATCATTTTGGGTCACATCTTGCATGAAGTCCAGCTTTATGTGCATACTGTTAAACTGTTAACCAGAAATTTAAAGTCCACTTTGCCACATCCATAGTACAGTAAAGTTTAATATCATTATATCTGCAAGTATTTACTATATTATAATAACAATGATGGCGAAGAAGATGATGATGATATGCCACTGTGGGTGAAAGAAAGTGAAAATTTGTATTCAGGATCTATACTAAGTATACTGAGCAAGTCTGAATTTTGTTTTAAGTTGCCTTGAGCAACTATTCGGAATGGGTCAAGGGCCCAATCTTTGGCAGAGTGATGATGATTATTATTATACATCCTTTGTTGGAAGCAATAAATATTTGATGCTATGAAAGACATATCAAGTGTCTTTGAATGATGGGGATACTGTCAGAAGCAACCACAATTTTGAGTCTGGAGTAGGTAAATTTTAAAAATTGTTACTCCATATTGCACTTTTTAATGTGAAACACTTGAGGACCAAAGTATTGTATGTGAGATGTTTTTCTTTTGTACACTAATTTAGAGAGTTTCCTTTCCCTCTGTAATAATAGTATGCCTCTGTTTTAGGGTTTGTTATACTTCAAGAACTTAAACAAGAAAGGTTGTGAGTTGTTAGCAGTTGATAAGGAGTCTTTCAGGGTTTCTGAAGTTGTGAACTTGGAAGGTAAAGACTGGGGAGCATGTGTAATGTTCTCAGATGGAGAGAATCTTGGGATGATCACATCAGCCAAAGACGTGAGTTGATATAATTTGTTTAGGGTTTGCAGTTTCTTTCCATCTGCGGTTGTATTGATGTTTTTAACATTTCACTCTTAATTAATTTATTTGACCTTGTATTTATATTCGTGATGTTTCAGAGAGCTTGAAATTTTTGTCTCTGAAATAGCAAGTAATGTATTCTATTTAGTACTATTGTAGTATATTCCTGTTTTAATAAGTTTTGCTGTGTGATCACACTTACTGGAAATCTGTTTAAAATAATTGGGTCAGTAGTAAATTAATAAAATCTGTATGTTAAACAGTTTTAAGAGCCACTCTTAATGTCTGAACAACAATCTGTACAAATAATGATGTATGATCACAATGTCAAATTCGTGGTAGAATCTCATATGGGTGGTTACTTTCTTGTCTTGATTTCTAATTTTCTATTTCTCGGCTAAAGTAATATTAATATATTTTTAAATGGTTGTATTTCATAATTCCTTCCAGGATGGTTTTGTTGTTCGAATGGTGAATCCTGCAAGCAGTCCTGTTGTGTCTGTAAATGAATTGCCACTGAAATTGGCAAGGAAATGTTTGGATGTTTTTGGAACTGCATCATTTGATGAAGATGCTAATATCCATACCATACATACTGGATGTGACGAAGAGACTGTTGTTATAGCAGCAGGAAAGGATTTTGGGCTTTCAAGGATAAATTCAGGAAAGGTAGGTGCTAAAAAGGCATTCAGGATAGTTTGGTTGACTAAGTGGAGGAAAACAATTTTTTTGTTTCTTTGTAATGGGTACTTTTAATAGAATATGAAACCATGAACACATCCTAGAATTTTATGTGAACATTGCAATAGTTAATTGATATTAATAATACATTTTGTACCTAGGTGATGTTTTAACTAATTGTAGAAATTATAATTATGGCATAATTCAACATTTACAAGTAGAAAAAATACAATATTTTTCTTAGATATTCATAATTGTGTGACTTTGTGTTGTCATTGTATTAGATTCTCTACTGTGGTAAGTCTTCAAGTTTGGGCATCAAGCAAGGTGGTTTGAGGAGTGGAAAATGGGCAGAGCTTCCTGTTACCAAATCACCCAAGGTAGTTCATTTTGCCATTGGACATGAGGGTCTGCATGCTATTCTTCTGGCTGAAGATGGCACTGTATTTTTTGCTGGAACAGCTCGAAGAGGAGAAGATGGAGACCAGAGTAAGAATAATCAAGGTCATTTTATGTTATATTTGCAGCTGTATGTTGGAATGCAAACCTGAAGGTTATTCCGGAAGAGTGTAAGAATATTTATTCAGTTTTCCAAAACAAAACAAAATTAGGTTTTGAACAAAGTGATCTTTGGTTGCTTTGATGTGACTGGGAGAAACCATAAAAGGCTTTTCAGCATTCCTTCCTTTTCACTTTTTGTACTGCCATTTTCATGCTTCAACTCTGTTGATTTCTGTCATATTTAATTTTCTTTGCTGCTCCTTCTCCTCCTCCACATCTCATACTGATCACTGTGCAACCCAAATTTGCTGTTTGATTTCCTATTTTAGATTTATTATTGCTGTTGGTTTTAGGACCCCTAAAATTAACTCCTACCTACCAGTCAGATTAAAAGCCCAGAAGGTCTTGGTTCTCTTTATTTTAAACCCCACTAGAAATTTCAACTGTCTGTGCCATGTAGTTTGTTATTTGCATAAGTGTGTACTATTTTCATATTTTGTCATTCAGTGACTGTTTTAATGTCATATATAGTACATTTTTTTTTCAAAAGAATTTGTTATTAAAGTTTGTATTATGTAGAAAATTTAAATATTTTTCACATATCATTTATGTTAGGTGCATATTCAGTTTACATAATTCTTATACCATTGATTTTCTTTTTATTACGATTCTTTCTAGACAAAGCCCGACGTCAACCAAAACCAGTGAAACCAAAGAAGATGATTAAAGTTGATGGACTGAACATTGTGCATGCAGCATGTAACAATGGTACAACTGCCCTTGTTTCTAAAGAAGGAGAACTTCTTATGTTTGGAAAAGACACTGCACATTGTGATAGCTCTACAGGTAGAATGATGAAAGAAAGAATCTAATGTTGTTTGCCTTCAGAAATTGTCTTTACTTGTAATCCAACTGTATTGTTTCAAATTTCAGGACTTGTAACTGACTTAAAGGACGTGCATGTAACGCAAGTTTCACTTGGAAAGGCTCATACTGTGGCCCTCACCAATAAAGGACATGTATATACATTTGGGATAAACAATAAGGGGCAGTGTGGCAGAGACTTTGCTGCACAAATCAAAGAAGGTATTGTATATAAATCTTAATACACTTTGTTATGGATAAAATGGAAGAGAACAGACTTAAGATCACGTATGAAATATTTTTTGTATCAGCAATTTCAAACATGATGATGGCAATAAACTTTGCTGTTATGTCCAATAAATTTAACATAGTTGGTACCTATGCTGGTTGATATTATGTACAAAAATGGATTATGAAATTATGTAATTCTTAATTTGTAGTTTTTGTTGGTCTCTATATAGACTGAAATGTTTGCGGGAAAGTAAGGGTCATTATGTCTTTCCCACAACTTTTGTCATGTAACTTTATGGTACACAGTTTTATATGCCCCACATTGAAACCTCAGAGAACCTAAATACTTATGTTATATTGGTGTTTATTTTTTTGTGTGTAATGTTGCTGTCTGTAGCAGCAGTTCTTAAAAATACATTTACTGTGATCACATTCTTATACAAAGAAAAAAGTTTTGGCTATTTTCTGCTTTAAATAATGTTTTGATATGTGTTTCAACAAAAATGAAGAGCTTCAGTCTTTGCATATGCAAGAACACTTGCAGGTACTGTGTTTATTTAGGGTATGCCAAAGAAGTAATTTGAACAAAATTTGGTAACACCTCATATCTAATGATTACGTCTGAGTGTTTTGTATTATCTATGCAAACAGCTGTTGGCTACACATGAAAATCAAGTGTATGATCGTGAGGATTTGAAGTCTATATTGACTTTGTGATTTTGTTTGTTATTACGGAGATATAAAAAAAGGTGTAAAAATTGTAAATGTTATTTATGTCAGTTTTGTGTGCATTATATTGAATAGTAAAATGTTGGAATGACAAGGCTAAAGGATTATATAAAAGTAATAGCAAAATTTAGGAGATTCATTTTTTGTACTTTGTTGTATAGTAAAGGAATTGTATCTTGCCAGGTTCCAGTGTTTTCCTGTGGTTCACAGAATAGCGAGTCTTAATTTACTAATTGTCTGATGGAAAATTCTGCATCATGTAGTTATTGAACACAAGAACAGTAGACTTTTTAATTTTTAATTAAGTTTATTTGTCCCTAAACAGATAACCAGAAAAATATTAGGACAAATTAAATGTTGTTCTGAAAAAATATGATGAAATAATTATAGTGGTTGAGATGGGTGATCCATATAATATGCATGGGAGATGGGATGTGTATAAGGTTGATCAGAAATCCTGAAGGGAAGAGACAACTTATTTGTAAAACAGAGGCTTGGATGGCAGGATAACATTGAAACTGACTTTAAGGAAATAGAGTAGATGGGTGTGGACTAGATTAATCTGACTCTGGGTGGATAGTGACTAAGCTTCTCAAAAACGACTGTGTTTCAAGTAATTATTTTAATTACTTAGTGCTAAAAATTAACATTTCATGAAATTCTGTCAGGCCAAGTGACATTCTGTAATGGCTGCGGACAGGAGGAGACTCCTCCCATCTTTGACATACCAATTCAAAGAACTCAATTAATTTCATGAATGTAGTAACAGAATGTACTGTGTTTTGTTCTGATGTAGTTTTTCATTATGTAGTTCCTATGGTAGTTGCTATGGAGACTACAGGTGAGGAGGAGGCAGACAATGAAGAGCTGGATTGGGAGGATGCCCAAGAGACAATGTGTCCTCCAGGGAAACACAAATGGAAGCATGACCTCTGCATGGTGTGTACTGTGTGTCGAGAATGTACAGGCTATAGCATCAGTTGCCTGAGTAGCATGCGGCCTGACCGGAACCCTGGACAGTGAGTAAATTTTGGATATGCACAGAGATTTTGAAATTCTGGTTAATGATCTTGAATAGTCTCTATGAATGTCATCATTAAGTGACAGTTCTACCATACTCTTGACAGTCTTCTGCCTTCTTTGTCCTCCCATAAATGCTTCACTTATATCTGTGTCCATGATTTCTGTACTTTGTGTCTTTCCCACTTGGTTTCTCCTCCTAGTCTTGTCTTCCTAGTGTCAACATAGTTACCAGCACCCGCATTTTTGGTGGTCTTGAAGTTATGATGTTGTCCATGAATGACACATGTCCATATCACTGTTCTCTTAACTTGACCAACTTTTTGTATAGTACTTATCTCATTCATTTTATCAGTGTGGACTGACATGGTTACCAAGATTGATGAGCACAGCGAAGCTAATGTAAGTTTATGAATTGGTCTGAAATGCGAACATTTTTACTTGCTTATGCTTTTCTTCATTCTGAGTTGTTAAAGTTAGACCATTATCTATAGCATATGGAAATTCTACATGTTTCAGGCAAGTTTAATTATCAACTGT
This sequence comes from Zootermopsis nevadensis, assembly GCF_000696155.1. Next base: position 953,831 of record NW_019059694.1, on the reverse strand, counting down.
GTGGTTAAACTTGACAGAAAATTATTTTTATGTTAAAACTCATTTTCCTTTAGCTTCTCTACAGATGCCTTTGTTTTTGTGATGCAAACTTTGCTGTTTCTTGTGAGCAAGGTAAGTTTATGTACAGTCCTAATTTGGAAGCAGAGTGAGTTGTTGAGAATGTCTTTTGTTGGTGACAGCTTGTGAAAAATGTTTCAGTTCTTGATATTTGGTTTTCACCTACTGAAAGAAAACATTTGTTTAAAGTTTAATCTCAGGTTTAAAAAATTAATTATTTTATTTGTACCTTGTGAATACTTAGAAACTTTATAGAATTAGTAGCTACTATATTTTTACCAGGGAATGTGGGTGTGGTGAAGGGGATTCCGGCTGTGCAGAATGTGGATGCTGTCGGATCTGTGCTAGGGAGAATGTTGACAACTCGGAGCTTGCTATTTTGGGACCTAGTGGAGCAGGTGATCTAGCTGGAATGATGAGACTAGGTCTTATCTTTGGAGGTGATGCTGAAAGTAGGTTTCACCTTCAGAAGTTTTTATAATAGTTTTAAGTGCATCTGTAAATGTTATGATGTAATTTTTTGAACATGCATGTTAAAACCATTTCTAGTCTGATGTTTGATATGCCAATATTCTCCATTCCTTATGTTCATTTTGTTAACATTGGAGACTTGTAAATGTGTTATCTAACTAAAAAGTCTCCAGCATGCCACTGACATCAATTTGTTGAATTGAACAGTTGAACATTAATCTGAATGGGATTGATAGATGAGTAAAATAGTGTTCAATTAGATGTGTATATCTAAAGTTCCCAAATACAAAACTTGCCACTGCATCTGTTGGCTCAGTGAAAAGTGCATATCTGTTTATATTTTACACTTCTGCATGGATGTTCTGTATGGAGTCTGTATTAGTGAATTTGGTTGGAACTGTTTTGAAGGTCAGTAATTTCAAGCTACTGCTATAACATTTTCTGGGCTTAGTGATGCAAATCAGAGAGGAGCTTAGTACAAGACAATAAGTGTCATAATAGTGAATGTGCCTGAACTCATCAGTAATGTAAGTTACATTTGGAAGAAGAACTGCTTAGTGCAGTAAATTTCATGTGTTGTATTACCATTGCTTATGCTGCATATTAGCAAAAAGAATGTGAAATTCAAAGCATTTTATCTTTAAAAAGAATTTGTTAATTTACAGTTTTTCGCTTCAGGTTTTCTTCTTTTCAGCTTTATTGTTTAAGTGAATGATGATGAACTAAATGAAAATTAAATTTGTTTTAAAACATTTAGTCTCTGATAAGTTTCTTGGCTTCACTAAGTTCACTCATTGTACTTAATACTTTAATGAAATGTAGTAACCTACACTTCCGTAAAATATGAAGTGTAAAGTATCAAGCTGTGGAGTTTAAATTAGATGAACTTAAGAATTTCAGTCTCTGCATTTGAGGGACCCATAATTGGTTTGTTTGAATTTAAATATTTTTAAAGATATGTTGAACGGCTGATGACTTTGAATATATGATGATTATTTCAGGACGACATGGAGCACGCTTACAGGATCATTTGCAGCGACGGTTGGATGAACGAAAGCAGAGGCAGCGAGGTAGATTAGCTAGTGGGTCAACCAAGCATTGTCTCAAAATGAAAGGTGTTAATACTAGGGCTGGTCCTTCAACTGTTACAGTGGTAACAGCAAAGCCTGTTCCATCAGTATTTCGCCCTCCACCACCAGTTATACCAGCTGCTCAAAGTATACTAGGTATGTTAGAATCACAGAATTTATTAGATGAATTTTTTTATGTATATTTTCTTATTTTTTGGGACACATCTTAAATTCTTTTTGTCTTTGCATAACTGTCTTAAACCTTCTCACCTGAATTAGTGATACACCAGCTAAACAGTAACTACAGTATAAGTCCATTAGAGTTTACAACATTTTAAAACATATGTCATTATGTTTAATACTTATGAAGGCAATTAAACATCTGGTTGGTAAAAATTTTCCCCAAATTAGAGAGTATGTAATTAATTTATTTAATATTATCATTAATACAGCAATACTTACTGACATGTAGCACTCAGCTCACAAAAGAAAAACATTCATATAAAGTTTAATAGTTGTGGAAATGAAACTTAGAACATGTTAATGTGAATCTTGGAACAAACATGACATCTTTGTAGTGTGGCAGTAGGTCATCTGTTTAGTGCAGGATTCTCAAATTGAAGTCATGACAATATACATGTAGAGTTATGTTGCATAGCATTGTCTGTTTAGATTTTTTTACATTATTAGCAAAAGTATTCACTGAATTTCAATATTCATCACACCAAATTTGTTCCATTGAAATGTTTTTGCTCCATGTTCTATCAAAGTCTCATGAAACTGAAGAACCTTGGGCCCTTATACAGAACATTTTGCAATATAACATCATTGAGAACTTTTTGTATGAGGTTTGTTAGACTTTGTTTTTGTGAGATTCATGCTCATTTCCTCTGTGTGAGCAAATAAGTGTGAAAACATTATAGCAGACTTGCATCAAACTGGCTTTTATATTTTGCAGGTGATATCTTTTTACTCTGTTTTGCTGTGTTATCCAGTTGAGGAGCAAGCTGGGAGTAGTGATGTGGAGAGAGATGCCAGTCGTGTAACATCTCTTCCTCCTGCAAGAGTCCATTTACCTATTGAGAGTCCTGTGGTACAAATTGCCTGTGGTTTACATCATACAGTGCTGTTGCTTCAAAGTGGGGAAGTCATGACTTTTGGCAGTAACACATATGGCCAGCTAGGCATTGGTGATCTCCTTCCACGTGGGGGCCCCACACTGGTCAAATTAGCATGGCATGCAGTTCATGTTGCAGCTGGTAGTAATCATACTGCTGTACTTAATAATAAAGGAGAGGTGTACACATTTGGAAGTTACCAGGTATGATATTTTTTTAGAGATTCACTTTATTTTATGTTTAAAATCATTTTATAATAAAGCAGCTACATATAATATGTATATTTTTATCCATACATATTACTAGTCTTGTGTACAGTAAATACTATGTATTAATGCTTCATCACCATCTGACCAGCCAATTTTTCACATGTTGCTGTTGATCATCCATAGGTAAGTGTAGTGATAAGATCATCTTCACATTTTAATTGTTGTTATCAATGTAAACTCATTTGTTTGGTGTGAAATCAAAGATAAAATTTAGGCGTATAATTTGCATAGTGATACGCTAATTTTGTTGTGACGTTTATATTACATTATTGTCCTCAGAAAAAGTTATTTTCTTTACTTCTTGTTTTATTAACAGTACACTTGGAGCCTGTTTTTACCATGGGGGATTTTTATGAATGACTTGTGTTAAGATCAGCATGAATAAAAATATATTGCTGTGTGTGTTTTCTCCTTGCTGGTCAAAACAAGAAATCTGCTTTATTATGGGTTCAGAGGCTTTCCCCCCACCAGTTGAGACAGTGCTGCTTGATTGTAGTTGTTTACAACCACTTGGTAATAGATTGATACATACATTTTACAAGCTGATATTGATTTACATGCAGTGTCATAAAAGGCTATTATTGCCATATAGAAAAATAACATTTCTGCATGAAGGTATCTCCTATAGTCTTCATGCTTTCAAAATAAATATGCTCTTGTTTTGTGAAGGAAAGGGCATTTGTGGACTTTATATTTAAATGTCTGTTCACTTGAAGTAAGATATTATTTTCTTGTTGTCATATTTAATAAAAATGTAAGATGATATAAATTAATTGATTATAAAAGGAATATAAAATGCTTACAATCATAGAGTGAAACAGAATCAGATTTAACCAGAGGTTAGTAAATTATAAGTACAATCCTCATAATTATATTTTAAATTTGTCATTGGGTCAGAACCAAAGACTTAACATAAATTAGGTGAAAGAGAAGGTAGTAGAAAAAACATTCATCATAGGACACACTCACATGTACCTAAATATTGTTAGAATATTGCCATTCAATTTTCCTATAATTGAAAGAGGAATTCTGTAGTGGTTGGTTTTCCATATGAAATTTTTACACTCATATTTTAAATGTTGTAGAAAGGTCAACTGGGACGTCCATCTCCTGCCATAGGACATGAATTACCAGTCACCAGCAACAAAAAGGATGATTGCTTGTGTCGAGATGGTCCTTGGTATTCATATCCAGGTCCAGTGCCAAACATTGGACCAAGGCATGGGCGAAGGGCCACTTGGGTTGGGGCATCTGGTGATCAGACATATCTTAAAATAGATGAAAGTCTGATTAATTCTTTGAGTTTGACGAGGTCTACAGTAATGGCCAATAAAACCAGCATTAGTAAGTTTTGTTAGATTATCAAAAGGTTTATATTTAATTTGAAAAATAATTTATGATACAAAATTTCTTAGTATTTTATAATAAAATACATTATGATCCTACTTATCATGATGATGTGTGAATGTAATGTGAATTGACAAATGAATATAGAGACATAGTATATATTACATAGTAATCAAAAAATGTAGTTGCAAGACATGCTGTAGGAATGTACAGGTAGCCCTCGATTTACGACAGGGGTGTGTTCCTAGACGAACCGGCATAAACGGAATTGCTGTAAATTCAAACTCTTTTATAATGTAAATCAATGAGAAGTTAATACAATGTGTTCCCAGCACCCAAACATTGACGATTAATATAATGGCATTACATTTAAAGCTCTGAAATAACGTAAATAAAATAAAGGGAATTTAAAAAATATATTTTATACACTTACAATCAGCAATTCATTGGTCCCCGCGATTGACTGCGATTCTTTCATGTGATTGATGTGTACAGTCATCTCTGCTGTTCATGTAAGATGCCGACCTATAGAAAATCACGTAGTCAAAATAACCCCGGTACCTCTGCAGAGATTAAATTAGTCCTTTGAAAGTTTAAAGTGCCAGGAATGAAATTGCATAAGAGCAAACTCACATATGCAAAAGTTTGCATTTCACAAACAGCTTTTACCGATTCATTGATCTTATTCAAGCAAATTCACGTTAACGAAACATACGTAATTGTAGAGATGACCGTATTTATAATTTTTATTTAAAATCAGCGATGTAATAATTACAATTTAGTATAAGAATAAGTATGAGATACATTGTAAAACGTTATAAATAATAGTAAACAATTTTTCTTCACTTTTTGACTTCCTGGTATCAAAATGGTGTTATTCTGAATCAGCGCAAATTGAACCAGCACAAATGGAGGGCTACCTGAATTAATTATTTACTAAACTCTTAATTTTGGCTGTGTTCTTAAGAATTGTTCGAATGATAAGTGTAACTAAGTTTTTGACGACTTCTAAATGATGCTCACCCATTTGTGTTTGTCACTTCCATTTTCACATTCATTGTGTGCACTTTCTCAGAGTTTTAACCTTTTACTATGAAATATCTTTTTACTGCTATCCTAAAACAATATAACTTTAAGGCAAAAATGTAACTTGTTTTGAGCTTTATGTTATTATGTATGTGTATAAATAAAAGTCATAGTAACTACTAACACAAAATTCAAATACTAGACATTATATGTAAAAAAATGTTTACAGTTTTATAACTGCTTAAAACTGAGAAATGTTACCACAGGTGACAATATTATGCTCAATAGACAAGACTTTGAACACTGTTGCAGTGATGTGACATTTATGTACAACTTAAATTCTTGAGACTAGATGGCAGTAATATGCAGACCAACAAGAATCTGTTTTTTATAACTCATACTCGAGCTCAAGCAGAGGGAAGTAGTGTTAATATGAGATGCAGTTGTACTGTGTTACCTGCCAGATATGCTAAATACTGGGTCTTCAATTTATGCGGTAACGGCCATGCTTGCATTGCGTGCTCGGCCGGGTGCACTGTTGGTGTGGGAGAGAGATAGCGTGTTCTTCCCATGAGTCACAGGCGAATCAGTTTCAGTGCCGCTAGTAACAGTGAACTACGAATATTTCTCGTCACTAATACATGTTATTCCAACCTTAATGTCATGAAGAGGACGTTCATGCAAGTGATGTGGATTTTCGGAACTGTAGTAGCGGTTGTTTTGAGTGTTGATATATCCACTTAAGTGCAGCCATGCTTCATCACTAAAAAACAATAGCTCTGGATTAACAATCCCATCATGCACGGATCCCAACAACCAATTGCAGAAACGAATCCTAGCACCAGTGTCAGGATTTGTGAGTCTCTGAACAACAGTGGTCTTATATGGTCGCAATTTCAGAAGTCTCGTTGCTGTGTGAGCAGATCCCAATGACACGCCAGATTGTGCAGCTAAACGTGCCAAAGATTTCTTTGGACTTTTTTCTAAGAAAGCCCCAATTTCATCCAATTTCTCTTCCGTCAATACACTCTGTTTCCTGTTCTTTTTATCCAAAACTGATCCCGTACTACGAAATTGTTTTACTAATCTGTCTATCATGGACCTGCTAGGAACACTTACACCAGGAAAAGTCTGCAAAATTTTTGGCAGAATCTTCTGTAGGATGAATATTTGGTATATGTTTCGACTAAGAACACACGTTGCTTAATACTATACACCATATTATCAACGTCAATCCGCCACGAGAGACGCAATGAAACTGATTCGCCGGTGACTCACGGGAAGAACACGCACCAGTCTGCCGACGTCAACAGTGTACTGGCCGAGCACGCAATGCAAGCATGGCTGTTACCGCATAAATTGAAGACCCGGTAGTATGTAATGTTCATATTGATTGAGCAAAGACATTAGTGGGAAAGCTGTATAAATACTCAGATTATAATGCTCGTTTTAGATTTATTATTCTGTTATACATAATTTTCTTTTTTTCTGGGACCACAACAAAACACAAGTTACTCAGATCTGAGTGTACTACTGTGTTTGCTCTGTGGACCAAGGACATTATATTCTAGTTGTGTTGTGGTATACTAAATTCTATTTTTATGTTTCAGTTTTGCTGCCTGCACAGAATGATCATGCAAATTCTTTCAAGTGCTTGGCTATTAACAAACGTGATGGCAACTGTAGTAGTTTTAGTGGAGTTGACCAGGTGGATTTTTCAAACACGGCCACTTGTCTTGATCCACTGTATAATGTATTGTGGAGGTAAATTAATGAAACATATTTTTGATGGGAGCTTTAGAAAGGAATTTCTGTTATGCTATACAGATCACATTATTGCATTATCAGTGATAACACAGTGATTGTGTTGTATGTTTTAGTTTAGTAATCTTCTGTTTGTGAAAGTGTTAGTGTACAAAGACTATCTTCTATGTCTGTTACAGTTATGTGATTTTGTGTTTAAAATTTTTATGTAAATATTGCAGTTTGTATTTTGTCAGTCTTGGTCTTCTGGACTGTAATGCCACGTACACTTATAGATAAGATATCAATGTTTGGGAGGATAATACTGTCTCCCTTCCATCTTGAAGATGGAGATACATGTTTCTTCAAAACTTTGGTTCTACCTACAAGTGCACACAGTATTAAAACCTAGATCAAGATTAGCATCTTGACTGCCATGGTAGCCTCAAATCTCATGTTGTTTATTTTATTAGCTATCACCCTGGGACCCATGATGTAACGTGCTACAATGTGGTTGCTTGTGAGTCCAGAGCCACTGCATTTCTTCCTCCATCAATTCTCAGTCCAGAGCTTGCTCTGCCTGTAGTAGCATCTTGCTTTGTCACTCGATCTCAGGCAGCTCTGCACCTCCTTAGTTGTCTCGACACTCTGACTCATGCACAAGATCAGCATTTTACTGTCAGGGAAGACAGTGAAGACAATCAGGCTGGCTGTGGCAAAGTATACAGCAGGGAGGACTTTTCAGCTGTCACTCGCTTTGAAAGTGAGTTATGAATAAAGAAACTGTTGCATACACGAGGTTATTTCAAATGGTTTACACTCAACTTTTTTAGAATAAATTGATTGCCCTATAAAAGTTATTATATCAGTTTAAACATTAACTTCAGAAATAGTATTAAAATATATTAATGACGCACCTACAATATCTTATTAACTTCAGAGTTTCATAACTTCAGAGGTACTCAGTAAATACTGCACTCATAATTCTGACAATATTCAAATGATGTAGGAAGTTATCCCAAACATTTTCCAAGGTTGTTGCACTGGATTCACAATTTCAGTGCTAAAGCACTAAAGCATGACACCCATGAGTGGGACATTGACATGATATCTAACATAACCCTGTACAAGAAAGTTAATAGAAGTTATTTATGAAGATCTAAGGGGTCATGATTCAGGGCTGATATGGCAAAACCATTTTCTGGTAACTCCTTTTCTCCAGTGAGGAACTCCTCACACAGTGTCTGCTTAAGACTAAATCATTTGCCAGTTAAATGAAAAATTGTGTTATTGTTTTGGTTGATACTAATAAGCTTTTGTTGTATAATTAAGTTTGTTTAATTAGTTTCAAATGCTCATACTTTTTAAAAATGTACACTTATTTTTTTAACACTAAGTTACTATGGACTAAGTTACTGTGCACATAGTGGCTTATGAGGTTTTGTTATTGTATATACTGTTTTTGATACAAATTGTATGGAGAAAATTAACAGTAAAGTGATGACAGTAGTAAATAATATCGACCTGTTTATGTCATATGTACAGGCAGGGAATTGAAACTGAACTACTAACAGATAATGGAAAGAGCTAAAACATTCATCACTAGGTTCACAAAGCCCTTTAATGGACCCTATTCCACACCAATACAGTCCACTTCACATGTTATATTTTCCTCATGTCTATACTTCTGTATTCCATTTGTTCTCTTCCATCAAGCTTTTATAAAAAGTTACAGTGGAACCGCGGTTCCGGAGAATTTTACGTAAATACGTCTCTGTATTTAAATTATATTTAGGTCTCTGTAATATAATGTAATGTAATGTAAAGTAAAGTAATGTAATGTTATCTTCAATGTCATCAAGCTGACCATTGTTGTCGGTCCATATTTACACATTGTTGTTGATTTGTTGATACAGATCTTACACATTTTTCTGTCACTTTTTCGTTACACTTTTCGTAACAGTTTTTTGCGGAATGACCCTTCCATATAGACGTATTTACGTCAAAAAGTGATTCCCTCATGCTGGATGCTTTACCCTTTCTTCCTTCTTTATTTAATTGTCCAACAATATTAAAGGAAGGGTACAAATTGTCATGATCCTTAATTTTTGTATTGATTTTCTGCAGGTCATGGAGGAGGATGGGGCTATTCTGGACATTCCATCGAAGCAGTCAGATTTATGGCAGATACTGACATCCTTCTTGGAGGTTTTGGCCTTTTTGGAGGTCGTGGTGAATACACAGGGAAAATTAAGGTGTGGTTGATGTATAAGCAGTTGTAAATATTATAAAACTGATTTAAATATGAATACTAGAGACTAGTTTATATCTTTATGTCTGTGATACAACATGTACATATGTACCTTGTTTTCATGTAATTTAATATTTATTGAAGTGTAAGATGAATTCAGACTTTAATTAGGTTTATCTATATGACATTCTCAGATTGAAAATGATCCCATAACTTCATGGACTTAAAAGTAAAAAAAAAAAGCATAGAAACTGTCATTATCTTAGTCATACCTTTCTTGTTGCTCATGGTCACCACATTGTTCGACACCCACTTCTGTCTTGATTGACGTAGTTGATCATTCACAGCATTGTAATCTTGTTTGCTTTTAGAGTTTATTATTGTGACAGCCTTGTTTATGGAATTTACAGATTCTAACTGGCATCCCTGATATAGCTCCTCACTTCATAGAACAAAAAATAGTCATTTGGTGATGTGACTGGTGAATAATTAGGGTGCACCAACACAAGGCCTGTGACAAGTTTTACAAATTGCAATTGTGATGTCTTGGAGGAAAAGTTTGCCATCTTCCAGCAATTCTGGTTTTTTATACAGGGCATGTCACACATTGTTGCATAACAATGAGTACCATTGTATACCATTAATAGTGGTACAAGGCTGCACGAATAGATCCAGTGCAAGTGTCTGGTACTTGAAGAAAGTGACATGCCTAACTTTCAGAGCCGTGACTATGTTCTGCAGTTGTCTTGCATGATGAGGTGGGGGACTGTCACAATTTATATTTCATTTCTAGTTTAAATGGCAGTTACCACACACAAAATGCTGCGTGTACATTTAAACACAGCATGACATGCTTTTGATGCTCTCTCTGCAAAACTGTTGCTATTCTGTTTGTATAAAGAAGGTTCCAACACACATCACATGTTTGGAAATTGTACTGACATGACTAGAGTTTTCTTAAAATTAAGGTGACCAAAACATGTTCATTTGCAGTTGTTTGACATCGGTGTTGATGGCGGAGAGCAGGAAACTGATGGAGAGATGTTGGCAGAGACTGAGGAAGTGCCATATGAGTGTGGGCCTCGTCAGAAGTATCCCATGCTATTTGAGGAACCTGTACCTTTACAGGTTAGTGGCAATTTTAATTTTATTTTAAGTTAAAGTGATTGCTTTTTAAAATTATTATTTAATTTCTGAGTATTATGTTTTTGAATTGCTGTTATTAGGTGAAATGGATTGTTTTTGTATAGATATAAGGATGTTAAATGATGAGATTAATATGGTCATGGATATGCCATTTTCTGAAAAATTGTACTAGACCAAGTGCTTGTGGTTTGCATAATGTGTTATACTCTGGTCCAGGTGCTGCATGTAACTTATATTTGGGTATAAGTATGTGCACATTAATCATGCAGCATCTCCTAGTCTTCCATGTTAGTAACCCATACAGTTTGGCCAACTTTATGTTTATATGGACATTTTTTTTGTTTTTCGTGCAACAAAGTTTTACAAATTTTCCTGTTCTCTTTTGCATTGCAGCAGAATATCAGTCAATCAGTCCTTTTACTTTTACTTCACTTCACTTTTACCTCATTCATTTGCAGTATATAATTTCCCTTTGCGATTCTGTGTGTTTTCTAGGCAAACAGATGGTATGTTGCTTGGGCTAGAGTCAGTGGTCCATCTAGTGACTGCGGCTCCAGTGGACAGGGAATGGTTACTACTGAAGACCAGTAAGTTTCTATATGTATCAAATTTGTTGATATTATTATGAAGCTTTGATGACTGAAACAATGTTGACTTAAATTTGTATGCTTTTTATAGAGTTGTATTCTACTTCAAGTCCTCCAAGAAGTCAAACAATGGAACTGATGTCAATGCTGGCCAGATTCCTCAATTATTGTACAGAGTGGTAACACCTGAAAACCGGACACCTAACAGACAAACTGAACACTCAGAACCAGTGTATGTCCTGAGCCGTGAATTTTCACGAGCTGTCAGTAAAGTAAGTTGCAAGACTATTAATATAATTGCATGTATATATAAAGTTGTAAATCAGAATTTGACTGCTTGTATTAATTGTCTTTCATATTATACATAGAGAGTTCTTGTAGTGTGTCAGAAGTTTTAATTGATAGTTTGATTGATAGCTTATTTAATAATGCCTTTTCAACAGTATAGGTTATCTAGTGTTAAGTGGTAGGATGGTTTGTGAATGGAAGTAAAGACATTTTTTCCCCTCTGGGTGTACCATTTCCACCAGTTTATCCATAATCCTTCTGTGTAAGTGTAATATTTGGGAAACCCAAACAGTTATTGGTAAACTACCTTTATATTTAAAATGTTTGATGATGATGCTTCATGCATATAACAAACAGAAACAAGTTACTGTTATGTTGTCTATTTTATTAATTCTTCAAGACACAAAGAAGATAAAAGCATGAAGATGGTTGTCTTCTAGGTTGTTGTGCTGTTTGTCTCGTAGAAGTTTACCATTGTTTTAGAGGTGCTTGCTACCTGCATCATCAGATCAATGAGTAATCTCACAAGATAAAAGCACATTTGTAATGTTAATTTTCGAGCACATCCAATCAAAATTGGTTGCTTTTGTAGATTATAAAACTTGGTATCATTGCCAACATTATATTAATACATACTATTTAGTGAATGATTCATAGCAGAAAGAAATATTGAACAACAGAAAATTTTGTTAATGCTAATGTATTCCAGGAAACATGTAGGATTTTGAAACTCCAGATTGTGCTACCAGAATTGAGGCATCCCTGTATGGTGATAATGTCTGGCATAGAGAATTATAAGAGCAAATATAAGATGTGTTTTTACAAGCACATTCCAGATGGGTGACAAGAATTTTTAATTTTCAAATTCTTTTTGTGACTGTAGGAATGTTTCCAGTCATTGCTAGCTCTGCTGCAGTGGAGTTGGAACACTTTCAAGGCCGGGTTGGTTGACATTTCCCACATAAGCAGTTCAACATCAGGTCACCTAGCTGCCCTTTTAGACCTTGAAAGGCTTGTGTATATTAGTCAAGCAAGTCTGAGACTGCTGCGTACCTATACTAATGAGATATACCCTAACCAAGGTGAGAACAGTCTCTCGAGTATTTTGTATTAATTTTGCAGCTTTTATTTTGGTATAATAACTTCCTTATGATTATACCTGTGTCGAGAGCAGTATTCACTGTTACACAGCTCAGAAAGGTCTTCATTTTAAAAATTAGCTAGAACTGAACCCTGAAAATGAAAGTCATTTTCTTTGGTTTCTAGGTATTACTTTATTGCTACTAAAATAATTTTAATGAAGGTTTCAAATTTTCAGTAAAAGGAAAGAATTTGGCAGAAGTACGTTTATTACCATACGTATGCACATATAGATTGCAGTTCTTGTCCTAAGTGTTGCAATCCAAAAATATAAATATGACTTTTACACCATTCAGTCCAGTTTCATTCATGAAACATTTAGAATAAATGACATGCTCTATTTCAGTGTATGTGTTTGTACAGTTAAATGCTAGATTCAAGAAAAGGAGTTCCTGGAATTGAGAGGACTAATGTAGAATATTTTTATGACAACACAAAGCTATGTTGAAATATAAAACTTTTATTTGTTCTTAAAACTTGGAATTTACTTGTAGGTAGAGCCATTTTATTTTATTCTCGCACAAGGGACTTTATGGAGTGTTTATGCAGTTAAATATGTAAGCTGATTACAGGGCAAGAAATTCAAAACAGAAAAATTAATTTTCAAAATCGTCTTTAAGCATGCATCATGAACGATTTGTTCTGCTGGAAACATAGGCTTAATTATGCATCTTCTTACACTATTAGTGGCAACTTGGCTCAAATGTTAGTGTCATATGTGGAAATAATTATATTATTTCAGCTTAGCTAGTGAATTAACAGAACCACATAACAGGCGTTGCATTAACATGTTCACTCCTGTGTCAAAGTTGGTCATTAACTGGCACTTTGTGCAGACTGCTGTACCTGAAGTAGGATAGATAATGACATGCCATTGGCACATAGGTTTCACTTGTGTTACTAGGTGTAGCATGTTGTGATTCCTGCATAAAATCATTTAAGTGTACTTTAGTCTCTGAAAATTGTCTGCTTTAGGCCTCAGAATGTTGATTTGGTCACAACCTTCCTGTGTCTCCAGCTTGCTATAACCTTTTCACTGGTAGTACCAGTGGTGACCTACATGTGTGTAAGCATGGTATTTGCATTATTTAGGCAAATGTTCTCATATATAATAACGGCAACAACAGTACTGCATCTCTAACAAGCTGGTATACAGTGTCATGTCATGATATAACACTTTTTAATTTTCACTTATTGCAGTTGGTTCCAAGAAAATACCAGCTGAGTCTGTACGCTTGGCTGAGTGTGTGGGAGATGTAAGAGCTCTACTCCGTCAAATCCTCTCAGACTCTATTCCTAGTACCAGTGTTACACGTAAAAGTGGAAAGAACCGTTCATTAAAAAGTGAGTATTTTAACTTTATCTATTTAGAAGCATGAGAAATATAACAGATACATATCTTTGGCCCACGATCACTAACTTATTTGCCATTTGCTGTGTTTTCTGCTTTCATTTTTTGATTTTATTTGATCATATGTTGATAAATGTGACTTTTTGACTCAGTGCTTTATTATTGACAGTCACAGGTGATTCATAGGAATTGGTGCAAAGCACCTAACCATACAGAGTGTATGATGTTGATGAGAGGTATTCATTATGTTGTTATATGGGAGATGTGCAGTAAATTGTTGCGTTCAAAATTATTGTAAAATTATCTTTATTCATAGGCCTTAAATTTTGATGTTAATTGAGTCTAAAATGTTTTGTGTTTACTCTTTGAACAGTTATTAAAGATATTGATAAAGATTTCTGTCTTCTGGGTTGTTGCGCCGTGTAGTCTGGTCGATGCTAACCAACGTTTCAGAGGTCATACTGCCTCAGTCATCAGGGCGATGACGGAGTCTGTATGACCTCTGAAACATTGGTTAGCATCAACCAGACTACACGGCGCAACAACCCAGAAGACAGAAATCTTCATACTCATTGCTGTGAAAACCTCAAATCTTACAAGATATTGATAGTTTGAAAACATTTTGGAAAACCTTGATTTATGTAATATTTATGTATCCATATAGACAATTTAGTTATTTATAGCACTGCATATTATTTCAGGTTCAACTCCCTATAATAAAATGACAGCAAGTATCCTCAAAGAGTGTCATGAGACATTTGTGTCATGCTTTCATGCCTTCTATCCAACAGCCTTTTTAAAATGGACTTGCTTGTGTGATCTGCTAGCATTAATGGATAAAGTAAGTATAATTATTTTGAAATTATTGTTTTTAGGCATTCTTCATGTTCTGGCATGAACAAAGAATGCCATACTTAATGGATGGTCCATGTTTGTATATCTGGCTCATTTTTCATGGGGGGTACTCAATATGCATGGCCAGGCCAGGGGGTCACTGTTCCTCCAGGAATATGCAACCTGCATGACCTGGGATGACATTATTTCCTTTGATGCATCATTGACTTCAGATTATGCCAGTGCAACAATGGTCTCTATTATGTGGTATGAAGAAAACCTTTGGAAAGTAATTGTGCTCCAAAGAGTATATTTTTCGAATATTGTTGCTCGAGGGTCTGACAATGGGGAATGTGTAACATATAAACATACAGCACTGACACTACTGCCAGTTGTAAAATAAGGTATAATTCTATTTATTATTTCAGAAGTTTTGTTTTCTTCATTCTTACATAGGATGGCATGTATTTGAATGTTTGCAATTACAACTGGAAGATAAGTAGAATGAGAAATTGTACCATTTTAAATCTAAATTTAGTGCTAATTAATCTAAGTGATTAAAACATTGCCTTTATGCTGTATAAAAGAAGTAACAAGTTTATACATCTTCATTACGAGGGTGTTCATTTGTAGGGGTGGGAGGGTAGGAGTCTTTATTCTGTATCCTGCTGATAAACTGCAGCTAGTATTTCAGTGTCATTTTATATTTCCTGGCTTACTATACATTCGTAAAATAAAGAATAGGCTTGTGAGCTGTCTGATCCTTCTGTCAGACTTTGAATCAGTTGACTGCCATGAAATTTGATATGAACATCCCCTTCAAGCAATCTCTATCTATTGTTGATGTCACATTTCCTGATAGTATAAGAGTGGTGCACTAAATTTTTTTTTTAAATGCTGGCAATATAAAAGCATTTCCAGTAAGTGGAAAACCTTAATTTTGGAAGTGAATGTGTTAAATTAATAACAGATTGAAGTGTAGGCTTACCTGTATGTCTATAAACACATGTTTCCACTCCATCTTGAATTTTGTGGTGTGAGACTTTGCTGTATATACTATTTTCCATTAAATTCCATCAGGCCCAGGGAGTAAAAAAGAGAAATGACTGTCATTCAAGAGTAAAATAGAGAGATAATTTTACATTAGGTGGGTTGATGTGTTGATAGTGGTTTGTGAAGGAAATAAAAAAA
This sequence comes from Zootermopsis nevadensis, assembly GCF_000696155.1. Next base: position 937,942 of record NW_019059694.1, on the reverse strand, counting down.
TGTAATGCCTTTTTTGGTGCACAGGAGTATTCATACCCTAACGAATGCTAATTTTAACAAATTGTTGTGTCTTGTGTTCTGAACTGCAAGAATTTCAGTCCCTATTAAATAACTCGAATTGCAGGTTTTTGCTGAAATTATATAACAACTAGAAATTGCAAAAAGATTTATTTTTGTAGGTTTTTGTATGTAATTTGCTGTATAGTTTTTAGCGAAGATAATAGTGACCTCCAACATTGGTTCACAGTAGTTGGTTTTTACCTCCAACACATATATTTACTTGAACATTCCTGAAGTTATGGCAACTGTTGATACAGAGTTTTTCCAAATCCATATTTATTATTGAAATTTGGTTGTCACAGCAGGAACTTTTCCTTATCACTGTTGATAATCTGGTCAGAATATTTGACACACTTTGTGTATAACTTTACAATTATTGTCTTGCCTACAGGGTGATGATGGAATGCAAGGAAACTGTGACAGGCTGCTGAGTGCAGTGTTGGCCTCTCTTTGCAGTCCAACTGTACGTCTCCGTTCTACATTCCCTATTCTTAACAGTGTCTTGGACACTTCAGACTCATCTCTTAAGAGACAGTTGAGCCCTTCGGACAATACAGGGTTGCCTATGATGCCATGTGTTGATGGACATCATTATCCTATTCTTGTAGAACAGATGAGCTACAGAAGTCAGGTTAGTGGTTATTTACTGAGGTATTATATTAGCCACTAATTTCTGTGGCTAACATACATGTCAAGTATGCTGTTGCAAGTTCTGTATAAAATAAAGAACGTAGGTGATAATTAGTTTCAAAAAACTTGTCTCTGCCATACTGTTGAAATTTTCTGTGTTTTTATATTCTGAAAAACTGAGCATGTTGGATAGTGTTGTAAGTATGATTTTCATAATTTAATTTACATTTTATTGCAGTTGGAGGGTAGTGGGATGATAGGGAACTGGTTGTTTCAAGAAGTATTGGAAAGATTGCTGGATTTGGTGACTGTTCCAGTAAAACAATCATTGTGCCAAGAGAAAACAATACATTCAAGTGAACTGGTTCAGAATTGTTGTCATTTGCTTGCCAGAGTAGTTGCTGAATTGGCCTCTCAGTCAAGTGGAACTGATGTAAGTATGCATTTTTGTGTGTGTCAGGTTGCAAGGTCTTTGGGTTGCGTGAAACTGAACATCATAACAAATAGTGCATGTTACATACATATTAAGAAGGCTGGGACTGTAATGTATTATTATATATCCTCTCATTATTTTGATTATTATGTGAATATTGTTGCTGCTTCAGTATGTCTTCTGTTCTTCACATGGTCTTTCTTCTAAAAAGGTAGGCTAGTGTTTTAAAATAAATAAGATTTTTAAAAGTTGACAGGCAAGAAAGAAAAATTATTGCTTTAGATAATTAAAAAATGGGAAGAGAAACAGGATAAATGGTCTTTTTATGATGTGTATCTTGACGTACCCTTTATGACCATGTGTATAACAATACACATTCAAGAATATTAGTGCAAATGTGCTATGATTGAAACCAAATAGATTAGCCCAGATATATCTAGAATACAAATGCACTGGTCAAGGGACTTCCCAGAAGATGATGGGAAGATTTCTTCTGAATCAGAATGGGTCAGCAACATACCTGGTAGATGATAATTATGGTAATGATTATAAAGGGAAGAGCTGTTTAAAGACAACTAGTCATGGGAGTTATTTTCTTCAGTGACTCGATGCTTTTAAAATAATTCAGTAATGTTACTTCTGCAGTTTTCATGATAAATTAATCCTAGAATTTATCATCATAAGCCATGTAGTGACACAGCTGAAGAAACAGACTTAATTTTTGGGTGAAGTAATTGGGCATCATCCATAACGAGAATTTTTTTATTTTTTTAATATTTTCTCCTGCTCTTTTCCGTTTCTCCACAAATATTGAGCATGGGTACATGGGAACATTTGTTAATGTGACACTGACAAGTTTTAACATCAGAATGTAGGAAAAAGATTAGAGAAGAATGCAATTTGCTGGTTATTTTTGTTCAGAAGTGCGAGTAATCCATTTATTTGTATCATTTAGACTGTTTTGACTCATGTAAGATGCCACATGACACATAAAATGCCAAGAGCTCTCAATAGTATGACTTATAACTAGATTGTACACATTAGTAATCAGTTGTTTGCTGATAAAAGTTATGATAGATTTCCTTGTGGAAAAAATGTCTGGCAAGTAGGAATTTTGTCTGATTGATGTTTTTTCACCTGTGTAAATAGGCTTATGGTTTGAAGAGGTACATCTTTGGAATTCTGGGGAAAGGGGGGCACCAACATAATCTTCATACCAAGTTTTATGAATATTGTTTCAACATTTAAGAAAGTGGGAGGTATATGTACAAAGGCATACACATGGTCAACCTATAAATACAGTTTTTCTCTCAGAAATCAATGACAGGAGTGAGCCCTCTTTTATTAGTAAATTTACATAGAACACTGATTGATCTTACACTCAGGAGGACCTACAAGGAGCCTGTGGACGTGTTCTTCACACAACTCCATCTCGTTTCACACGGACTAATCAGAGTCGTACTTGGAACACTGGAAATGGCTCTCCTGATGCCATTTGTTTCTCTGTTGACCGATCTGGCATTGTGATAGCAGGAGTTTGTGTTTATGGGGGAGTTGGAACATATGAATATGAACTTGAGCTTCTTGATGATGTAAGTAGAGCCAGTGAATTTATAATGTAATTTAATTGTAATCTGCCTGTACTTTAAGTCACTGCATGCTTCAGTGATCTTGTAATTATCTTCAACTACTCAATGAATTCTAATGCACAGAGAATTTGACACTTGATAGCAGTAATAACATTTCCATGTTGTATATCAGTTCTTAAAATTCTGTTGTGCTGACTGGTATTCTTCATAACTTTTTATTTATTGTCATAGTCCAGGACTATTTCCTACCTGATGTATTCAACAGTTAACTCCTTGGAGCAGAATCTGTTCTCAGAAGCCAGATGGTCAAGAAAATCCTTGTCTTTTATGAAACCAAAACTTCATTTTTGTATGAACAGGAGTGTGCCACAAGACCCAATCATTACTCAGATTCAGTCTGTCATATCCTACTTCTTTAATCAGTTTTAATGCTATCCTGTATCCCAAGTGATCCTCTACTTGTAGGTTTTATGACTACATTTTAATGAAAATTTTCCATCTCCTCGCTGCATGTTTTGTGTCCTGCTGACTTCATCCTCCTTGATTAATAACTCATTGTACTATGTGTTGAACTGTGTTCTTGTTGTAGTATATTGTTTTATTTATATGCAGTATATCAGTACATATCATTTCCTTAGCAAAATAACAGTGGCAATGATCCATCACACACTCAGCGCTGGAATAGCTTAGAAATGGCACGAGGAACATTTGGTCCAGATGACTGTGTAGCTGATGTAGCAGAAGTTAAATTTGATAGACCAGTACCCATCAAAGAGAATGTTAAGTATGCTGTCCGTTTGAGGAATCATGGTGGTCGTACTAGTAATGGAGACGGAGGACTGAGTTCTGTGAAGGGACCAGATGGTACTACATTTGCTTTCTCAACCTGTTCTCTGAGTTTCAATGGAACCACACAAACCAGAGGACAGATACCACAGATTCTTTACTACAGGTATATATTGGTAGTTCATTTACAACTGACTATGTAAAGCGGTGATTTACCCTTGCCCCTAGCTGACCTGAAATGAAAACTTGGTTCCATGCGAGGTTTTTGGTGTATAAAATTGCAGTGGACATTTTCTCTTTAATTCTCCTAGTTCCATATCCATTGTTTACTTATTACCATTGTTTGGTAGAATTGTGTATGTAATAAACATTGTATGGTCTGGAACATTACAGTTTTTTATATATTCTTTACTCAAACTGCATAAAATGAGCACATAATGGCAAGGAAATATCAGTCCATCCTTTTTCGTGTTTCATTTTTAAACCATTTGACAGATTTTAATGGAATGTGGTATTGGGTGGGATGTCTGCAATGAAAAGTTGTTAGTTAAGTTTAATTTAAGTTCATGTCAGTTCAGTGTAACTTCTAATTTATGAGAAAATGAAATTGAACTTTTTTGTTTCACAGAAGTAGCTCATATAGAACATTTATATATGACATACAATAGATATCATTAAGTAGGATTTGAGGTTTTCTTGGCGGTGAGTTTGAAGATGTAAAACTTTTTTGAAAACAGATTTGGATATGGTGAATATTTATAAAATAACTCTAAATTTTTTCTGGCTTGTGCAGTATGATATCTGTAGTGTGATTACTTTTGTACTAATTTGTTTGTATCTGTAATAAGTACACATCAAGGTGTTGTGCAAAACTGCAAGGAATTGGAAAATATATTTACTCTAAATTGGAGTGCACCTTTCCATTCAAATTGATCTTGTCTGCATGTACATAGTTTGTGTAAGCTGCTGGTTATATAGATGTATAGAGTTTCTGGAGTGTTTACTGAGTTTATATTGACTTTGTTCAATCACACAGCAATCCTCAGGATTCAGAAAGTCAGCAAACTAGCAAAGCATGGGCAGAACTTCAGGCTTGCAAGTGTACACTGTCTATGACATCAGCTATCGTTCAGCGTTGCAATGATTTGATGGCTTTGGCAAGGGAACGTGCAGAAGATCAGATAGCCACAGAAGTGCTGGGCAGTGCTTGCATCCTTACAACACTTTTACCTCTCATACTAGCACACATTAGTCCATTAGCAACATTAGACCCAAGGGTGAGTGCAAGAAACATTAAAACATATGTGTAATAGGTTTCCAAGTTGCATAGTTCAATGTGAATTTTGTTCTTAACTTTTTTACTTTAATGTCTTTTGTTGTAAAATCATATGGAGTCAGTTTTTAATCTAAAACCATCTGTCAAAAATATGAAAGTATTGATCCGGTTTCATTTCTTCAAATTCATAATGTAGGTTACTAGTTTATATTCATAAAGAGAAGATATTGCCACTTAGAGACAGGATGCTGATATATTACATTAGAATAGGTCACAACTGAATCCTTTGACATCCTTTCCATTTATCATTCCCAGTCACCCATTTGATGCTACATAACCTCTGCTGTTGTGGAAGTGTAATAATACGTTAAGAAACAGACAGTTAATATTACAGTGATGATTCAGACAGAAGCTTGACATATTCCTAACTATTAAAACATTTATGGATTTCAAAAATAACAAAGAGCAATATGTATTTCAGTTTATGATGTATCTCTCTTGCCTACATACCAGTTTTGATTGATTTATTGTTTGGTTATTTGTTGCTGTTTCAGTGGCAGCAATTACACATAAATTTTATAGAGAGAGAATTTGCTAAGTTGTTTCATTTATCTTCCATGTGGCCAGTGTCTCAATATTTGGAAAAGTTTACAGAAATTTGAACTGTTGTTCTGATGTTTTTCTGTTCTTTCTCCTGTAATTACCTTCAATTATTTTCTGAGGTCTGTCCATTATAAATATAATGAAATTGGCTAGCCACATTGCAAAGAAATTGCGTGTTTCTACTTTGATGAATGATTGAAGAATACTATGTTAACTAAAAAGACATTCTTCCTACATTTACTTTGAATTGTGAATGAATTGAGGTGGCAGTTATGATCCCAGTGCTTGCTGATGAAGGAATGCCAACTGAAATTTGATTTGGCAGGTGTATATGCGCAGTTGATGCCGAATTGTGCATGCAAACGAAGGCAAGCTATTTACTTGCATTGGTTCTGATTTTAGTTTGTGTTTGTGTTACAGAGTGGTGTGCAGGTACTGAATCTTATCCAGGAACTGCTTCCTCACGTGGCAGCATTGAACTTGCTTAATAGCAATATGCATCAGTCTACAGGATCTCTGGACAGTGTTGGAGGTCAGGATTCTCAAGGCTACTTTCAGCCTTCTGCCATGTGTACCACATCACACCACTATGCGTGGGTGGAGAGTGATCATCCTTACAAGCCTGCTACTGTCTCAAACTATAGGTATATATGGTTATAACAAGTGGAAGTTTTAACTGTAGGTTAATGACTAAGTAAAGTTAAGATCTTCAAGAATATAGAGTGTGGTGCAATTTAATCACAGAATCAATATGCTTTATCTGTAGTTACATTATCTTGGGTGATCAGCAGTCTAAATATGGATTTTCAGTCTTATCAATGATTCTTCGTCTTTATCATTATGGTTGATCAACCCAGATGATGTAGGCAGAGACAGTGTCTGAAGTGTTGGATTGGGAATCCATAATGCACAGTTACTGATTGTCATTGATGACTGGTTAGCATTCCTTTTTTGTATTTGGGAGGGCCTGGATCAAATGCCAGCCTGAATACCAGGTCTTGTGACTGAAGGTTTTGTGTTTTTATCGGTCCCTCTAGGCAAATGCCAGAGTAGGATTTTAAAAAAGGCCATGGCCACTTCCTTCCACATTCTTTCCACTTCAGCATTGTTATTTTAACTACAATAAATAAATTAACAAAGCATAATGCAAATTAATAACCAGACTTCAACAATTTAATGTATCTTACAATCAATGTCTTGTCTCTGCAGCTTTAAATTTTTGTAAATGCAATGAAGATTCCCTCTACTTGCAGGGTTTCATTTCCGGAGAGTGTGAAGTGGCTTTGTATCGAGTTTGACCCCCAGTGTGGTACAGCACAAGCAGAGGATTCTTTACAACTGTATATACCAAGTCTCCCCTCCAATCTAGTTGCTAAACAAACTGTAGAGGACTGTGATGTTGAATCTTCCCCTGTTCCGTACTGGCCAGTATTACAGAAATTCAATAGAGGGAGCAATAATTGGCCTCAGATGGCAGTTGTTCTACCAGGTCAGTGTCTGAAAAACTGAATAGTGTATCCAGTATTGTAGCTTATTTTATTCTTAATTTATAATGAAATAATTTCATAGAGCAGAGTCCTTCTTGATAAGCTAATAGTATATTGAAGCTAGTCAAGATATTCCTCACCTTTTGTAGAACCTGGAGTTTTGCCATGTTCACAGGAGCCCACCACCAGCAGAATGCATAATACGTTTTTGATTGAAAGCTGTGATACTCTGAATTTGACTCTTCCGAGTATGCAGATATTTTTATTTTAATCTGCCTAATTGTGGTTTTGAATCATAACCATAATAGAGCTTTTGTATGGATAGTGAAAACTAATATTTAACTGTGTTTGGAATTACATTGTTTCTTTCTTGTAGGAAATGAAGTGATATTCTCTCTGGAAACTGCGTCAGACTATGTGAAAGATGAGAAGGCTTGTTCCTATGGATTCCGATGTCTGGTTGTTGGATATGAGTGGCATTCTAACCCAGGGGAAGGATTGAAGCACCTTGAAACTGAATTGTCCTTTCTGGGTGGAATGTGTGCAGCATCACTCATGAAGAAAGATCTTCTTTTGCCACCAGTATCAGGTATATAAATTAGTTAACAGTACTTAATTTATTTCAGCAATACACAATTCCTCTACTTCACTTGTATGCATTAACCAGATATAGTATGATAAGGATCAATCGCAGTTCTAATGCACTGGTATATTGATTGCTTTGGATTAATTTTGCTGCAAGAGTCTGTACAAGATTGAAGCATCATTCAGTTATGTACAAGAGCATGTAGTGACAGGATAGGAAATTTGTTGGTGAATAATGGTGCATGTGTAATTTTTTATGACAAGTAGTAATCATGAAAAATGTGGTATGAAGTTCAGATTTGAATTTTTTTATGCCTACAAGAACACTTCCTGAATATCTTAATAATTTGTCATGCAAAGACCATTTGAATTTTTAGTGGAATTAACATACATGTTGAGTACATGAGATCGCAATATATGCCACTTGGGCTGGGTATACAGAGAGTAAAATAGAATAGAATACTGGACCATATTTGAGATGCTGTTTAATACAAAATGTGTGCAGTGATGAAGTTATACCAAAACTTCCATTTTATTTGCTGGTGTTTCTGCAGTATGAATCAGTGTTACTGATTCCTATCTTGTTTCTGTCAGAAATTTGTATATTCACCACAGGCATCACAGAAAAGAAAATGATGCCATGCCTTGAGTGGGACTCAAACCCATAGCTGCAGCAGTCGGGTGCACGAGGATCATGCCTCAGAGCGCGTGGCTGCTGCGGCCGGCGTGTTCAGTTTTACATGAGATTTATATATGTATTTCCAGTGGAAGAGATGGATGAGGATATGGACATGGTCGAAGAACTGGCACAACATGTGTATAGAAGTCATTCAGCTTTACTCTCCAAGGGATTTGCATTGGCTAATCCTCCTACAATCACCCAGGCATTGGAGGGAATCCTGCCATTTAGGTGAGTACATGCTTTTCTTCTGGATTGGTAATCAAAACTAGGAGAATCAGAGCATCTGAACAGCCACACATTCCTTTCAGAATAAATAGGTGTGACCAATATAAAAATAACAAACATTCGAGTTTTTCACAGGGGTAGAAATGTGGATTTTAGTCTTCTGGGTTCTAACACTGTATAGTTAGTTACCAGTGTTTCAGGGAAAAGTATTACTTCATCTTCTACCCTGGAAATATAGATGGTATGTTCCTCCAAAATATTGGTTAACTACCCACAAGACTACATTGTGGCACAATCAAGATCGCCGTCTACAACAAATTCATCAAGCCCGTTCCTGACAAATTAACAGATTAACGAGAAGAACCTCGAATGTAAAACATATTACACTACGGCGATGTGTAGGAGTGAATTTCATGTTAGTTCCTAGTATATGAATTTACTGCTAGTTCTGAAAGTGTTTGTGGATGGTACACCAACCATGATTTGTGGACAAGGAGGATTCTGATACAAAGTTGCTATATACATAAACAGATACTGTAATTACAGTACATGTACAGAATATCTCAGAAAATTGTATATACATTTTTATAAAAAAATATTGGTACACATTAAGGAATTCATAGTTGATGTTTGGTGTATATCACATGGCTACAGATTTGTAATGATGTTCACATGAATGTTTCCAACATAACAGCAGAAGTGTCCTTACTTGTTGATATGATGTCTTTGTTGATTGGTTTTTCATGGCCTTCCATTAACCTATTTTGCATGAATTGGGATATTACCTGTAAAGTGACTACAAGTTCTTCCTTTCTGGTCTAAGACATTCTCAGAACAAAGTAAACCACCATAATAGCAGCCCCAGAGCATAAAAGTGGGATTCGACTACAGAAGCATGTTACTCGTTTACAGGAAACCTACAACTAATGAAAGTATGAATTTAATCATTTTTAATAATCTGAAACAGTAAGTCTGTACAAATCAGGATTGGAGATTCAAGGATACGTAATAACTTGAACTTTGACTAAAAATTAGTTGCAGATGTTACTAATAAATGAGATGGCCACATTTAAGACGCGATCCTATAGAATAATTTTAAAATACATACGTATCTCGTCATCCAAGGTACTGGTAGCGTGCTTGCCACTGGATCCAAGGTTTGTGGGTTCAAACCCAGTCGAGGTTCATGGATTTTTAAGGGTCATAAAAGTCTGTAGCATGACTTCCTTCAGAGGGAAAGTAAAGTCGGTTTATGTAGCAGTAACACAATATTAGTAGATACCCCACAAGGTTTTGTAGTTTTCCTTACTCTTTCCAAGCAAATACTAGATCAATACCATCTAATAAAATATGACTTGCCTGCTTCTAAATTCTTGTCTGTTTACCATGATCTCATCCCATCTCATTTGCATCCGTATAGCATGGATCTTCTAAGAATCAGTCAGTCATGTTTGGATAACAAAAGTACACTGTAAATAGGATTGAACCAAAGTCATAATTTACATTTATCTTTTAGAAGATGTGAGATGAACATATGAGTCTTTATTGTAAGTGCAGTTTGGTAAGGACGCATGAACACGTAAAAGGCACACTGTTGGTTATTTATTGTTAACAATTAGTACCTTTCACAGTCTTCCACCTTCATAATTATAATCATTATTCTTTTAATTTTACATAACATAAACAATTGAGAAATCTTCATTAAATAAACTGATAGTAAGTATATTAGTGAATTTTCATGAAATAATATGTCATATGTCATATTCTTCTGTTAATGTTGATCCTGTTCTTGAGTGTTGGCACTGCGTCTAATGATGATGGAGGCAGTATGTTCCTCTGAACATCAGAAACAGAGCTCACTTCCACATGGTGCCAACATCAAAAAGCAGGATAACATAAACAATGAACCATAATGAGGGCTTAAAAGCAGTTATATCCACCTGCTGTTTCTTCAGTTTATTTTTGTGAATTTAGTCATATTCCTGTTTGGATCTGAATTGTACACAGTAGCAGCATTTCTATGTCTTCTTGGATTATGCTGGAACATCCAGAAAATTTGCTTAACATGGCATTCATTGGCTTCAAGACTAGTATCCTGTGATTATACACTCACTCAACAAATACTCAAAATTCCATGTACTATGTTTTAGGCATGAACTATGCAGACTTAACAATTACACTGAAATAATAGCCAGTTTGTATCAGAACATGGATGAAATTTCTTACTACCTATTATTCACAAAACGTTCATCAATAGTTGTATCTACACATTCATGTTCCACAATTGGTTCTGTTCGCTCTTCTATCACATGCAGTTCCATTTCTCTGTATGTTCGGCCACCAGGCACAACCATTATAAGTCTGGAATCTTGCCCATTTTCACTTTTATTTTGTACATTGCTGCCTTTATTGTTCAACTTCTTCTTCTTGCTGTCATTATTGGGAGTTGTTGGAACGTTGATCCAACGTTTTTGGTAGCGAGATCGACGTCTGTTCCACAAGAATATTACTAATAGAACAAGAGCCAGCAGAAGCAGTGATGATGTTAAAATGATAATTAGGAACATATGAAGACCAGTTGTTACTACACATTGTTGACTGAAATCTTTGAAGTGGATATAACTTCTACCATTGTTCTCTGACACATCTTGTTTGCACCAGAACACATCTGACGCATAGCTTTCTTGTTGATTCTGATGATTGTGTAGAGATGAATGGAAGTCGAGTTCTGAGCTCCACGTCTCCAGTAGAGTACAAGAACATGTCTGATTTAAAAGAATGTGGTCGAGCTGAGCCTCAACACTCGTTGTGTTGAACACCAAACAACCATTTTCAAAAAATTCTATAGTATTGTTTTCAAACTGTAGTGCTGGACGACCTTTGATTTTTATAATAAAGTCTTCAACACTAATGCGAATAAATGCTCCTTTAGCCAATGTCTTAAATATATTGTTTTGGATTAAAGTTTTTCCATGCATTTTTACATGGAAAGCTTCTCCTTCCACATTATCGAAATAATTTTCAAAAAGACGGAAGATTTTAGGACCATGAATGATGAATGCAGAACTGCGCAAAGTACTGAAGATGACTCTTTCAATTAACAGCTCATTATGCACCTCAAGATCTACCCAAGTCCTACTTGGCACACTGCCACCGAAGTGTCCACCAATGATTTTTAGTTTTTCTAAAGAGAACTTTTTGAAAGCTTGTGCTTCAAAGGTTGTTACAGAACATTCTATCAACTCGAGTTTCTCTGTGTTATGAAGACTAGCAAATGCAAATGCACGTATTTTCCCAATTGTGACATTGTTAAAAGTAATGCCTGTAAGACGACCCTTAAAAGTATAACTTGGAATTTCACGAATCCTTGAGCTGATAATACTGACAGCCAACCCAGGCTGAGGAACTGGTTCTAGTGCAAGTGTTTCATTCCAGCTGAATGAATTGCTTTCAATAATGAGTTCCTTGATGTTGAAGAATTCCACATGCCGCACCTCACGATGGTTTACCCAAGTGTGTGGCGAAACATAAACTTTGGAACAGTTCTGTATCCGAAGGTAGACTGTACCCTCAGGCACATTAGATGGGCTCAATGTCAGCTCCTAAAACAAACAATGAAAGCATTGAAATTAGAAAAATATTAAATGAGACATTGTGCTGCTGTGATTTTTACAATAAAGAATGAAGTAATGTCATTATAATAATTTTAATACTGACTGAGCATTGACCCATATGGTCCAAAATCTCACAAATGCCAAATTATGATATGCTAACTCTGTTTAACATTACTCTTTAGTTTATTATTTGGGAAAAGTGATTAATAATTTAACATGGCTCAGAATCAAACAAATATCAAAATAATGCTAGACTGACATGTTCACACCCCTTATTAGCTTCTAATTTCCAGGAATTCACATCAGACATGCTAAAATATACTTAGATGACCCATTCTTCAAGTGCCTGAGCACTGCAGGTCCCAACTTTTCGTTGGTTTTGATCTATAGACATTCGGTAGGACTCCTTGGACGAGTGATCGGCCCGCCGCAAGGCCTCTACCTGTACACAGGACAGCACAACACAGAAAAACATCAATGGCTTGAATGGGATTTGAACCCATGGTCCCAGCGACCAAGCAGCAGAAGGCCCACGCCTCAGACCGTGCGGCCACTGCGGACCCGTTTTAAAGAACAGCAATAAAACTTGCATATGTAATAAGTTGGGAAATACCTACATAGTATAATAATTCTGGTGAATCTTGATTTTAAATTCATGAATGTCAACTTTTAATGCTCTCTTATATTCAGTGTGTGTATGTATGTATGTGTATGCTGCTGTGTAAAGTGGGGTAGTGGGGAACAAGCAAGTACCTCCATTATAGAATGCGATGAGAATCATCCAGTGATTCATGAGTTATGAGATGACATTTGGGGGGGGGGGGGGGGTCTTTTGTTTAGTCTTGAATACCATAAGACTTTTGAGAAAAGTTTATCAGTGAAAATTCATTGAGCCATTCTTAACTTGTTACTTGTAGATGGACAGGCAAAGCTAACAGGTGTGTTTCTGCAACTTTGTTGTTCACACATCTAGTAAAAATGATATTGCTTGTCATTACTATCTCTGTTATCAAATTTTAAGATCCAGTGTTGTAGTTTTTGTATGGTCATACTTTTGTTTGCCATTTGTGTTTTTAGTAAAATAGTGTTGCAGTGCCATTACATGTAACAGTTCAACAAAATGTTACCGAGTAATGGTTATTTTAGAAGTTGAGCTCTGCATTTTAGTTTGGTTATCTCCTGATTCATTTTTGATAATAATATTCTATACAGTTGTACTTTCAGCTGCAGTAAATAAACCACCCAGCATTCTCAGTTCAATATCTTAAGGAGTGGCTTCTTACTAATATCTGTTGTTTTGCTTTCCTCAGACTTCAATAAATTCTTTGAATGAACTGATACTTTGTAATGGTTTATCTTATATTTTGGTGTGGAATTTTCATTAAAATTATAGACATGCCATTTCTAAGTAAATTATAGTTCTTTTTTTCAAAATTAAATTTGCAAGCCCATCTGTTATATACAATAATGACTAATGTATCAACTGTGTCTCATCACAAATGACATGTCTGATTTTGCTAGGCCAAAAATACTGAACCTCACCCTTTAGAAAGAAACATCATATACTCATGGATGTGCCACAGATGTAGGCACTGGTACCTGCACCATCTCTAACATTGACTTCCTGCCATCTTTTTTATATCACAGTCTTGCCAATGTTTCCATACATGGTGAAAGTTTGAGGACAGTTCATATCTCTATCTTTCCTTATCATGATTTACCAAGGTCACACAAGTGCTGATAAGTGTTCAGCTTCTTTCATGCATTACAGAACATTCTGACAAAAAGTAAGACTACGACCACCTCCTTCCATATCCTTACTCACATTGTGATCATCATCTCTTCTTATTTGATGCTAGGCGGTTAAAACAGAGCTGTTAAATAATGCATGAATCTACGTTGGAATTTGACCTGTTATCCTATGTCTGCACAGTATTATAAACTCACATTAGTTTGCCCAACATATTATTTAGCAAACCAGCCACTTTACGAGCTTAAGTCCTATCCTAAATTAGTGTCATTAACGCCTCGCTTTATCAGGCGTCTGTCTGGTGGCTTCTTGTTCATGTACAAGGTTGATCGGTGGAAGATTATTCAGGCATTGAATAGACATGTGACTATTTTGCTTTTACATAGTGTTTACCCGCCCCTACCTTGTGCAGCAATGAAGCTTGTGCGTTATTTTTCACAAGTGCAGAAAAAGAACATGCCAAAATTTTGTATCATAACCTGGTACAGGTCTGGATCTCATTGTGTGTGTGTTGGAAATGAAATAAAATACGATGGTCTATATAGTGTTAAAAGTCTGCAGTAATGAGCTGTCCGTTTTAGTAAATGAATCCCTCTTTCAGTAGAACCACACATTTGTGAACGTTGGGACCTTTTCACATGAATTTATACCTCCATAGGTATACTGACCAGATTCACCAAAAGATTCGGAAATTTTAATACTCTGGAATTGAAGAGACCCCAAAACTGTTACCATCAGATCCGTGTAAATAAAACGAACTGAATCCAAAACATGACATTTATGAGGCTGTGATAGGATACAAATGTGGCTAGGATGTTGGGGAAAAGAAATAAAAGTAGAATTTTGTTGCAGAAGTCTTTGGAAAATCGACGGTGAGATGGGTCCAAGGGGAGCTAGAGTGTGGAATGGGACGTTAAAGGAACTGGCTTAGGAGAACTTTATTTGTTCTGACGGCAAACATAAACAGGAAACTTCGTTTTTGGTGAGGTAGGGAGGTTATTGCAACACAGCAAATAGCTATAAAATGACGATGATCGTCGTCATACTCGATTACGTTTGGAACAAAGCAGATACAGTAGATTCCGGTTAATTGGGCCATCGGTTAATCGGGTGAGCCATTTATTTGGGACAGATCTTAAAGAACACACCTTTTTAACTCTTTGCGTGGAACTTCACTTAATTGGGCCAAGGTGTTCTAGTCCCGATGTGTCCCAATTAACCGGAATCCACTGTATTTAGTTCACTCAGGACTATAAATATTCCGTTATGTGGAAAACGACGAGCTCTCGTATTGAATGTCCTAGTGTCTGGTGGAATTACCTTAATTTCGGTAGAGGTGCAGGAGCATTCTATCTTCCCCCATGTGCGGTCGCATGAGCACAGTCCTCCCGTGTCACAGAGCTTGCTAGCCCCGCAGCACAACAATGCCAAGCACAGTAGCACCAACACTCGCATTTTTATCTTCACATAGTTTCATTTTCCTACTTGGAAATCTTGTAAAACCGAGAAGACGTTGTAACCATTACATTTATCCACGATGGCATCACTTTCAAAGCACTTTGGTTAAACGTATCCAGTTCCACTTGGAGAATACGTATCATCATCCTTTCAGGACTGTAATCCGTTGTCTGCCTTCTCCCGTGTTGTCTGTGTTTACGCACATATGGGAGGAGACCAAAGGGGGAGTAGATAAATATGAGTTCTTATGTTAGTAAAGGTTCTGACCTGAACAAAAAAAAGCGGAAAGCTTTGACTGCAAGTCGTATGTTGTGGGAATCTCGTGGAGGGGCCGTCCCATCCTTCCGTGCAGCTGGTTGGACAATATGACTTCACCAACTTGCGGTGCCATCGTACAGAAAGCCCGTGCCCGGTTTTGCTGCTTAAGCCAACTGGTACACTTCGTTATGTGCAGTGGGCGTGCGGTTGTTTCCTTCACATATCACGTGCTGTTTACATTATCTAGAGCTCTCTCTTTCTCCATGCAACGCTGTTAAGGCTTCGCACGCATTCTAGATGGTTCTCTTCGCTAATTGAATATTTTTTATTAGAACCTTATCAGTAATCGCTTTGCCCTGTTGTCACCTAGCAACTATGAATATATAACTCATCCAGAAAACATGTTTCGGAAGCTGTTGCGGTTTGTCTTCGATGTTCTGGTAGGTGTGTATGGTAAACGTTTTGTGGTTCCTACGAAATAGAAAGACAACACGGCTGATTCACAGAACAAATTTTGTGCAACATACTCGTAAAGGAAACGCTGCTGTGGAGCGTAGCAAAACTGCTGACACTTATACATTGGGAAATAAATGCGTCAGTAGTGATGTCATGAGAACTCTTGCACTCTGATGAGCGCGCGTGCGTACTCTAAACTGTCATCCGGTGTTCAGTCTTCCAGTGGTGGGAGAGATCCTGCGCTTTGCTCTCGGTTCGCCCGTCTCACGCCCAGAAGTTACAACGAATTTGTAAAAGTTAATGTACATACATCTTTCGTTGATTTGTCGTTATTTTTACATTACTAAAGAAGTAATTCTTCCAGAAATGGCTGTGAATTCTGGGAAATATGTTCAAATCTGTTCACCTCCCATTCTTTTCACCATTAGCATTTCATAAATATGTGACAGCAACGTCCTTCCTCACTTCCCAGTGGGAGATTACATTTTTGGAATATGGAAGTAAGGTCTTCGAGAACCTAGCTGGTTACGTAGGTCGCTTAGTTGCCTTCATGCAGCCACCCGCCTAGACGGAATCAGCTTGTCTGTGTGTAAAAGTACTTTTACAGCGTGATCATAACTGAAAGGTTTAACCTTTTGGTTTTAAAATCTGTTATAACATATGAACATAAAATTATCAGAATCTGAAGCTCTGCGTCTGTTCATTTAATGTTAAGGTTACGTTACCCGATTCTATTTCCGGTTTTCACGGCGTCGAGTGAAAACGCGAGTGTTTTCTCCGATGCTGCGGGGTATCATTTTAATCCCATTGCAAGCCAATGTGGCTGTTCGTTGTGTTCAACGCAAAGTAAAGCGCTAGTGTAGGATCTTTCTTCAACACATGGAAGTTCATTGGTCAAGAAGTTTCATACTTTTGCAAAACCGACTGTGCCGTTGGACCATAATCTGACCAGACTTAATCCACATTATATCTTCGGAATCAGTTTAGAAAATATATTTTCTCTCAAAATGTGCACATACTCGTGAAATGTACACAGTGGCTATATTTTTGTTTTTACGGTTTTTAAAACCATTTCCAGACCTGGGACCGTGTTATCGACTTGCGGGCATCAAGGTTGTGATAAGGGCAGTTTGTTGAAACGCCATTGGAATTTATTAAAATAATACTATCAAACTAGGCCTAGGATCACATATTACTCATTAGTTTTCTTTAAAAAAATGTTATTAGTGAGATATTTGAAAGCTGATTTTGCTACAGTAATGTTTTAAATACCAGATTTGCTATCTCATTGCGATTCGCTTGTATCTCTCCAAGTGTTTATGAGGATGAGGCGCCATAGTTCTTGATTGCTATTCTTAATTAAGGCCTGAGCTGAAGGATGCTCACAGCTCAGATATTCACGACGGTGACAAAAAATGTTTTCTGATGACGGGTAGTAACTATTTTTCGTCGTAGAGGTCGATATAGTGTTAAAAATCGTACGCGAGCTGTACTAAACACATCGGTGGCCTGCGTGCCGGGAGTTGCCAAAGCTTGGTTGTGTATGTCTTGTGATAAATTGATTTATGTGCATTTTCTTCTTTCTACTGTGTCATATCGCTCCTCCGGACGGCCACTAGATGTGGAAGATTAATGCGAATATATGGAATAAGCAGTCGCGGGCAGCCGAAAAGGGATAATCTTGCTTGCGGTTGGGCGGGGGCAGACAGCGGCTGTGATCTATTGGAGGTTTGAATTTGTGGCCGATGAATGAGACTGACTGGCTCTGGTCTTCTGGCACGAACTTTCAAATTACGCGTAACCAAACCGTATAAAGTTTCTCAAATCGTTCTAAAGACATTGGCTTGGTCGTGGAAGGAGGATTCATATGGTGTGGCTCTGTGCAGTTGCTTGGTACATTTGTTGAAAAGGCAAAGTGTGTGAGGACGGGAACAATGATTTCGTCGAGTAAGGAGTTGAATGAGGTCGCACTTCCCGGATCCTGTGACCCATAGTCGAGAGTGAATGTTAAATACAAAGCAGTGGGGAGAAATTTTACATGCACACAGATGGAGGGACAAAACGATTTTAATAGGCCATCTGCAGGGATGCGAACGCAAAGATGACGGAGGCCAATAAGTAAAAATTCATAATTTGTTTGTAAAGCTTGAATTGAATCGGGGAGAGGCTGGTTTCACAGTTTTGTCGTATCCTAGAGCTGAGTGTTGAACCCTTAAATTAGATCCTGTTCAATATACTGCCTCGAAATTGAGAAAAAATGTATGTACCTTTGTGTATGAATGTTGATTCAAACCAGTTTCATCACTCGTTGAAATATAACCCGGAATTAAAACGGTGATCGGCATTGAGCTTCCTGGACAGCAGCTGTTACAAATATTATTGTAGCAGTCATTCAGTCGATCAACTAAGCATGAGCTTCGAAATACAATTTGTAGTGTTAAACAAACATTGAAAATAAAGAAAACAGGAAGAAATGTTCAGAATCTCAGCTGAACAAGACAGAAGACCGAATGAAGGTGGCCGAGTTGCGTAAACATGTCAGTTAACGCGAAACACTATACACTGCCGTAAGAATGGACGGACGTGAGATGAAGTATAAAATGGTCCATGGCGGTGCGGGGAGAATGAGGGACGCGGACGGTCGGTGTAAAGGGCTAACGTATCAACCACTCCATGGTTCTTGAATTGGGTGGGCGATGGGTGATGCTTGTCTCTTTTAAAACCAATGGGCTTCTAAAAACTGTTACGAGGTGCGATTGGAAAGTTTCAAGACTGTGTCAAAAGAGGGCGAAATCGAATTAGGATTTGTTTCTTAGTTACGGGCGTTTTGGTAGTGCATTACACCGACCCTCCTGCGCTTTCGGAATGGCGTGTGCATCAAATTTTGCCAAAGACTCGCCAAAACGGCTACGGAAACCTATGAAATGCTAAAGCAAGCATTTGGGGAGTCCGCAAACTTTTGTGTGGCATTCACGTTTTAAAAATGGCCGAACCTCTGTCGATGATGACGAGCGTTCTGGACGACCATCTTCGAGCACAACGCCCGAAAATGTTACGAAGATCGACGTCGTACCATCAACGACTTGTGCGACATTGTTGGGATAGGCTATGGGACCTGTCAGCTGATTCTAAACGAAGAACTCCCCATGCGACGCATCATGACAACGCGCCAGCGCACACCGCCCTCAAAGTTCGGCAGTTTTTGGCCTCAAACACTATGGCCGTCATCCCGCACCCTCCTTATTCGTCGGATTTAGCTCCGTGTGACTTCTTCCTCTTCTCAAAGATGAAAATTCAGCTAAAGGGAAGGAGATTTGAGACGATAGAAGAGCTTCAGGCAGAATCGCAGATGGTGCTTGACAGGCTGACAAAGAAAGATTTCCCGGGATGCTTCCAGGCTTGGCAGCGGCGCTGGGATCGTTGTGTTCACTCCCAGGGGAACTACTTCGAGGGTGATGGATGAATTTAATACCTGAGATAAGTGTACGGGTTTTTATAGGCGCAGTCTTGAAACTTTCCGATCGAACCTCGTACATATGGTAATGTGATGATGAAGTACATCGGGAAATTGTTTATGGCGCTTTGCTTTGACCTTGGCGTTGCGGCTTCGTTACGTGAAACAAACTGGAAGTGTGGCGCCATTGCAAGAAGGTATCCAGAATGGTTAAAATGTGTAAATCCAACAAAACTTGCTTACACTCCTCTTTAGCAGTGAGATTTCGTCTGTTTGCAGTTTTCTTCGTCTTGCTATGGTTTGTCCCAGATCATCTTGTTTGACACGATATGCGCGTCACGTATCTTGGAATAAAAACCATGACGCAATGTTTGTTCGCTTATCATGAACGGGTTGATTAGATAAGGGCGTAATAACGAAAACTAATGCTTCTCGTTTGAGCACTAACAGACCAGAAGACAGAAATCTTCATACTCACCGTTGTGAAAACCTCAAGTCTTACTAACAGACGTGTCGATGCTCTTCTGCAGCTCTTTCGGGTTCAAAATACGAATATAAATTATTAGTGCGTAGTGGCTGGCACGTAACAGGCGATGATGTCGTCGCCACTTGGGGCAGAATGATCCGCCCCTCGTACTATATAGATCTGTTAGATTTTTGGCGAGACGCCATTTATAACCATGTTGCCAGCTCTTATTTGTAAACAACAGAACCCGGTCATCAAGGAGGCCAGGGTCCATCAATGGCTGTAGTGCCAACTGAAGAAAAAGAAGATCCCGGTCATCAGCCATTGCTGCGATATTGTCAGTTGTCCGTGTTGGGAAGAATGTTGAATTGTCTGGAGTCATTTTCCCCACATTAATATATATGTACGTATAGAATGCGTCCGTGGGAGGGGAATTGTTACGAAAAACAGACCAGATAAGGAAAACTAGGTTTTCCTCTGCAGGCCTGCAATTACAATATAAGAAGATCACCACACCATCCTTCCGGGACTTTCACTTTTTACTTTGTCCGGAGATAGGGATTATCTCTATATATTGGGCCGAACAGAGTAGGTACCTGAAGACGGAGAT
The DNA here is from genome assembly GCF_000696155.1 of Zootermopsis nevadensis. The sequence goes on along the minus strand of NW_019059694.1, from coordinate 917,520 downwards.
AAAGCCCCATCTCCGAAACGTCGTTCTATTTTATTATTTTACTAGACGATGGAAAATATCCGAAGAACCTTTTATTTAAATACACTGTTTCGTTAATGAAACAGTGATGCAGTTTAAAAAATGGACGGGGGCCGCCCAAAACATTTGGTCGGTGCGAACCTTGTCTGCGTAGTGAGATTTCAGGTTCTCATAGTTATGATTATGAAGATGACTGCCTTCTGGTATGTTGCATCGTGTGGTCTCGTAGAAATTTACCGACGTTTCTGAGGTGCGGTGATCGCCCTGATGACGGAGGCAGTGAAGCGTCTTTGCAGTTCTTTAATGACGCTGCTGTTGAGTATCTGAAACTGAAGTGGACGGTTTTCTGAACAGTGCACGACATCTATGAGTGGTACGGCGAAGTATCACGTCCGTATCGGTTAGTAGGCGCAGTCACGTACTTAAGCTCACGTTTTACGACAAAGGTAATTACATTTAATTAAAAGTAGATGGGTTACGAACCGATAACAAAATTTGGAGCTCATACCATGTGCCTTGGGACTCAAGGTCATTGTATGAAAATTGGAAGTCTTGGTCTGCGTTGCATCGGAAAGCATAAATTATATACTTATGCCTTTATGAGAATATTTGTGCAATTTTTCACCATTTATTTACTCATAGAGACCTGTTAATTAGAAAGAAAATTCACCCTCGAAGTTTAAAAGAAGCCGAGGAGAACTACATATTTTCACTGTCATTTTCTGCATTATATTGAAGTCGCACAAAAATGGCTTTGTGAAGAAGTGGGTTTGACGCAACAAGATTAACCACCAGTGCCAGTTTAAAAAGTGTTGCAAAACAGCATACTGATAATATACCATGTGAGATCACTTGGCATTTCACCCAGAAACCATTTCCATTGTCACACTGTGAAGTTCGTCTACAATGGAAGTGGATTCAGTTCTTCAGTAGTTGTCAGGACTGTAGCCCTGGTATTCTAGTACTCTGCTTTACCGAGTCGATGTTGAGATGAAAACATCTTGTAGACCGGAAGAATGCTGTGCCAAATTATTTTAATGTGTGGAGGAGGACAGCCTTCTCGTAGCATTTTCCTCTCTTAGCATTCCACCGATCCAGTTCGTTAGGTGGAAACTAAATTGAAGTTCCCCGGACCGAATCTCGGGGCCCCTAATCAGACACTTGGGTGGGTTGTCGTATGATTTCACTTACGCCTTCGTTACAAAAAGTGCGTGTGTGTGTGTGTGGGGGGGGGTGTTGGGTTTGTAACTCGGTCGGTTCTCCCAAACCGTGTAACGGTTTTATATTGAATTGGTGTTCGGAATCATCAGTCAACGTGGTTTTATTTCGGTTCTGTCGGTCCGATAAAACTATAATCTCTCTCTCTCTGCAGCATAATATAAGCTTATATAATATATTTGTCGATTAATTTTGTTAATTTCAAAATTAAAATTTTCATTCATGTACTGTCGATCGCTTCTGTTAACGAACAAATCGTGTCGACAGTAAATAAATGTACGCTTACATAAAAATTGGTGTGGTACGAAAAACCATAAAAAAAAGCGTTTAGACCAAGCAGTGTGGGCAAACCTAAGTAGCCTCGTCACGGCCATTAGCTGAACATAATGAAGTCCGAAATAAGGCTAGTTTAATGATTAACTGGAATATTGATAACACGAAACACATCAAATAGGCCACAGTCGTAAGTTAAATAATGTGTAATTGTTCAGCTTTAGGTGAGCCGGATAAAAAGTGACGGCTTTGCGGTAGATTCACGCGTCCTTAACCTCGGCTCTGGAAGGAGATGAGTAGTGAGCTTCAGCCCTCGTCCGTTTCAGCTCTGAGGAACGAACCGTAGGAGAGGCTGGTTGGCCCCCAGAGCCGGTCTGGACGTTGTGACGAGAAAAATACTGCCTTGCCGGCAATCAGACCCCATTCTTCCAGCTCGTAGCCTAGTCACTATTGGCTGATGTGATTACAACAACCTCTCCATAGAAAATATTTTTATATTTCCGGAGGGACTTTCCTCCATCTGAATGAACACTTGTGATTGGAAAGGTACTATCAACATCAGTTTAAAAAAAATAAAGACAACTTTAAAGTCCGCTGATATAAATTACTTTGAAGTCGAAACAGGGCTGAGTCTAAGCGGTGGTGGCCTGAAGAAGGAAGTTGCGTATTAAGCACATGGAGGACTGCGTGCAGCAGGACCTGAGCACAGAGGCAGTGCGGCATTGCAACTTTGTTTTCACTGCCCATGTTGACGAGTAAAAATAAAATGCGGACAGGAAAGCTTTTGAATTCTCCACGTGGCTGTCGTGTGACGACAGGTGAGCGGGCCTCGCCCAATAATTATAGCTCCCGAAACTTCTAACACTGCCTAATCTCTACTAGTTCAAAATTGTGTTAGTGGACAGAGAAGTAGGTGTCATCGTCGTTGTTGCAGAATGTCTTGTTCTAGCATTTGTATAGAACGGCAATCATTCTGTTAATAAAGTACAAGTACGGATTTTCATAACTGTGGAACAGAATCGTTATGGAGAAGCTGGTAGTCATCACTTTTGTTGGAGATCGAGTGAGGTCGTTTGAAGTGATTGAGTGGATGAACATTGTAATATTCACAATGAAATTAATATTCTAGTTATCCAACATACTGAGCAATTTTGTTTTTAATTAGCCTTTGTGCACAGTGTTCTTATGGTACTAAAAAAAACTCTTTAGAAGGAAAACTGTGTGTTTGGAAAATGGGCTGTTTTCAGAGGACGAGCGACAACGGAAGGAGAGTAAAATTAAGGCATTTTAAGCACAAAATTGTCTCTGTCATAGTTGGTTTTCTGGGTTGTGACGCCGTGTGGACTTGTAAGCAGAGATCAAAGTTTCGTCAGTAACAGCTTATAATTTTACAGTCGGCGGCCTAGTAGTACGTTGTTGTATGCAAAGAATTCGAAATTTCTTGTTTTTTTCTGGATTATTAAATATATTTATTCTGATTTTTATGCAGTAAAAATGATTAACTCCCCTTCCCATTGCACCCTGTGATTCATGGTGTTACAACCGCAATTCTCTTGTATTACTACAGAATTTGGAAGGAAAAGTCCCTTTGTCGAAGCTCTATGGTTTGGGTGGATGGTCACTGGTCCCAGGGAACTCTGACGTCACGGGCGCCATTCTCAGAAGTCAAAAGACAAATTTGTTAGCTATGCAGACATTTCCTAACTTTTTTTACAATAAAATGCATAACAGCGAAGTGAATGCTTAATCAAGCAAAATTGCAACCATCTCACTCTGTCTCCGTCGGCATGGCAAACCGTAACATACCCGCTGGTATGGTTGAATAAAGCCAGAGAGTGGAGAATAAGAACCGACGCCATGGGCGTAGTCCTCTCTTGCTTGTCTTGATCAATAAACGCATGTTCCGCTTTGTTCAGCAGAACTTCATTCCGTGTCTGAAATCATTCAACATCATAGACCACCGTCAGACTGTGTGTTGCATTGCGTTCACTTGGTTTTGTGCAGTCGGCTGCGTATCACAGTTCCTTATAGTCTTACATGTGGTACTTCGTATCCGATTCTCACACTTCTTATTGCCAGAGCACACATGTGAGAGATGATGCATGTATTAACGGGTGACCCAAACATGAAGTCGAAATGATCGTCATAGCGATGTTGTTGTCTGTAAGAACGTTCTGACTTTGATTAGGCTAGCTCCGATCAGTTATCATCGATTCTGTCTGACGTACTTGTCATTTGCATTCATCTTGCAAGAAAGTGGTTTTAGTCTTTGTCAGTAAAGTGAGCTCGTAGTGTGTTATAATTTATTTTACGTCTCTGTGTTTAGAGCACTGCTTGCGTACTGACAACTAACTGTCTTCATGGAACAGGGTCGTTCTTAAAAGCCACTTCCCCACTTGACCCTAACCTGAGCCAGTTTGATCTCATTTACGCCCTGCATATTTGAGATTCTCTTTTGATTTTCTCGTCTCCCATATATGTGCTTCACATCGCATACATCACGCCGTCCTTGGTTTGATCACTGTGATGGTCTTTGGTGAAGAATACAAATCATGAAGCTTCTCAGTAATTTTCTATATACCCCTCATACCTCATCTCTCGTGGGCCCTTCAACACTTGTGTTCTCATTAGGAAGATAAACCAAGTTTGACACTCATGTAAAATATGGGGTAAATTTCGGCTATAGTCCTGTATATTTCAGTCTGTACATAATAAAGATGAAAATCTATGAACTGATTAGTCGCAAGGATTCGCAGAATTTTATATCTTAACTTCTTCATAAATGTAACTTTGATTTGTTTTAATTGTTCCTATTTTAGGTCCAATTGAAGTTCGGCCTTTTTCGAGTACTTTGTTAGCTTATGGTTTTGCTCTGCATTCTGGTGTCAAGGTCGTGATCCAGTTGATGATTACCTAGTTTGACCTTGGATGCAGCCTTGAGAAGGGCCAAGGCTAAGGGTGTTGACATGCACGTAACAGCTGACGAAGGTCGTTTCGAGAGCAAGCAACTGCATGTTTTCCAATTACTCATTTCAAAATCATTGTTCCGGTTATGTTTCCATGTTGTGGCGGCTCCTGACTGCTATCCGCGGTCTTCTACGTCACGTAGAAGAGACTAGTGCACTTTAATTTCTGATTATCCCTTTCAAAAATGAGTTATTCGCTTTACTAAATTGTGATTGGAGATCATGTTTTCACTACAGATCTTAGGGCGACCCCCTGCGAACTCGAGTGGGCACGCTTCCAGCATCCTCATTCTGAAAGTCCTCTTTTTAATCTGTAACTCGCTAATAGGTACACAGACCCTACTTCACGTCAAGTGGAATGTAAACTTGACGTCAGTGTAATAATTCGAAGGACTACACGAAATAACGAGGAAGGAGAATGTGTAATAATAATAATATTGACAGATAAATATTTTAGTTAATCAACACTAGCTTCGATTTCGGACTTAATTTGTTTCAACTACTGATAATAACTTACTTGACATGTGGCCCGCGGTCGTTATGAGAAAATTAGATCCGGCCCAAGACTATACTTAATGGTTGCCCACGCCGAGTACGGTGGGTGTGTGGACTGAATTCTTTTAGGCTCAGGGTAGGGGCCAATAGAGAGTGAACGTTCGGTTAGCATGAAAGATGGGGATTCTGTCGTCTTCTCTAAAAGGAATCTTCCAGCCTCGTATTGAGGGTTCAGTGAAGATTACAATTATTATAGCTATAGTGCACGTTCAGCCGTGACGATATGCAACACTGTTGTCATAATCCACATGCATGCGTGTACGTGCTTCAGTGACGTCAGCGAGATAATCAGTATCTTAATTTGGGTTTACTAGCAGTTTTAATGTATGGATCCCGGACGTAATCAGAAACAGTGCTCGTCATTTTTTCTCGCAGTTCAAAGACTTCACTCCAAAACTCGTTAGAAGGCTGCATGACCAGCTATAAGACATTCAGCGGTCGCCGCTGGGAAATAAATGTTTTCGATGTTGATGGAATCAGATGGTTATGAAAAATTTCCAGCGCTTTGCTTCGTTCGCTTATCGTTTTCCATTTCAACTACTGGCCAACTCCGTGGAACAGAGTACTCCCCATTTTAAGAAGCGTATAGACGTTCAACTGGTCAACTAATTCCATCTTTTCTTGTGGACATATGCTGAGTTATTTAAACAAGGCCATACCTCATATCCTGTTTCTTCAAGATCAGTCTTAATAGTATCTTACCATTTGCTGCCAGGTTTCCGAGGTGATTGCTTTCCTTCAGGTTTTCTGACTAAATATCGCAGAACGTGAGTAGTGTTTAACGTGTACCCATACAAATTAAAGCTAAAAATGTCAAGTTCTTAAAAGTGACTCCTTTCCCACACGGAGTGGCTTATTACAAATGGAAACAATTTATTTATATTTTCTGCACATTTATTTCAGTGATTTGATGTTTATTATAAATTTAAGAGAATCAAATATTAACTGTTTATTAAAATTTAAACCAAGTAGAATATGCTTGTAGGCCGACGTGTAGCACAGGCCGTGGTTTGTACACATTTCATCGTTTGCTGCAAAACTCTTTTAATATTTTTGCTCGACGGAATTATGTTTAAACTTCGTGTAACATTTAAAACTCGCATTCAACTTGTTACTGAAAGCAGTCTTGTATCAGAATCGCTGTATTGTACTGAAAATTTATTGACAGTGCTGAATTCGTAAATCGGTCTGTTACAAGGATTAGGTCACTTGTAGCTGTTAGCAGAGTGACAAATTTGGATATTTAAGATTTTGCGTAGATAATTCACAGCACTTCTTGCAGAAACTGAATGGACTTCGCCGATTCTCCCGTATTAAAACATCATACCATATACGGAGCTGGGCCGTTGTTATAATTCACTGCATATTACTGTGGCGAGTTACCTTCCTTGTGCCGAGATAACGGCTTGCCTTACTGAATCGATAGCCTTACACCGCGCGGATGCTTTCAAACTTATAAATACGCGTGGAATTCCATTGCTGTGGCACTTTGCCACCGTCCTCCCTTGTCTTTATAATATCTGTCTTTTTGAATGTGTATGCTGCATAACGTATTTCATGTCGGGAGTAACTCTCAGGGATATCTTGGTTCTGTTGTATGTTGTGCAGATCTTACTCCGCGATGATAATTATTTTATAAATAATGCCTGAAGATCGTCCGCGGGTAAATCATTTCATGAAACATAGGACAGTAGTGAAAATTAAAAGTTTCCTGGAAGGAATAGATACAGCTGTTGAAAGGAGCAGGAAAGTTATGACCGTAAACAAAACACGCAGGTAAAATATAGAAATTAATACATTGTCCCTGAAGGAAACAAAGGTGCATTGACACCGGAAAAGTCGGGCCTTAGGTAGGGGAGAATGTGATACATGTCAG
>NW_019059694.1:900170-910588 GCF_000696155.1 Zootermopsis nevadensis | reverse complement strand
AGCTGGTGGGGGACAGTGAATACATTAGGGAGACTGAAAGAAACACAAGAGAGAATTAAACTATAAAAGGGTGAGGCCAGACGGATGCTGGTGTACGTAATGTATTTTTGTGAGAGCGTGCGTGTGAGAAAGTGTGAGAAGGCGAAAGTTAAAATCAGGAAGACGCACTCCAGGGATGGCGAGTGGGTTTGGTAGCGGGCCAGCAAAGGGAGCACAGATGATCCAGCGAGTGTGTGTCTAGGATTGTCTGCACTGCGGTGGCGTCAGGAAGGGTAATGCCTTGACTGCCGCTTGTGCTAATGCTCGATTTTGCAAAGTTGGCTGTCCAATGGGAATTTAAGTGGAACCCACGCACGTTTATTCGCACGGCATGTGCTTTTAACAAGTTCTTCGTTGTCCGTGATCTGACACACTGAACGACCTTCAGCCCCATTGATGAACCGATTCTGTCTGTCTCCTTCGCTCTCTCATCGTGCACAGGGCGATCAGAAATTGTGAATTGTGTAGCTGATTTTGCTCCTTCCGAACTATGACAGTTTTCAAAGAAGAAGATTGGTGAGGACGGCTTGTAGCGCCGAGGACAAGGTTGCCATGTTCCCAGATCTTTCGTTGTCCAGTGACTGACACTACATGCTTTAGCATCGAGCTCTTACGATTTGGCAACACCATCCACACGACCGTCATTCTTCGCGTGATATATTAAAACGCTTTGGTATCATAAATGTTACAAACAAAGTGTCTTACCTGTCTTTGCGAGACCTAACGCTTTGTCCATTGGTCTTCAGTTTTTAAACTAACATCACTCACGCATCCGAAACACTATTTTTCCTGCAAATTTCACTGGGTTGTGAGAACCGCGAGAGATAGCAGTGACGAAGACTGTCTTTGGTTTTCTGTCTCGTCACATGGCAAATTTTCCTACCCCGCAAGCAACAACCACCCACTGTCTTGGTTGATCCTCAGAATAACATTGCTGTAGGACCTTGCAAACTGCCACCTGACAAGTCTCGAAGAATTCGGTGGCTGGTGTTGTGATGTGACAGGTCAGAATTTTTTGTTCACATTAGTAGTGTAAATGGAGCTAAAAATGAGTTACGCGTTTCTTTACTCTGGTGGCTGTTCATGTGTCGACAAAGGGGAACTAGCTAGTGTAGAGTGCCTCTCCCCTGTAAACTGCTTCTTTTTATTCTTTTCCCTTGTCAGTGGGGTAGTGTGTGATGAGGGGTTCGAGCTGTTCCATTCACTTGTTCCCGTTCCCGCCTAATTTAGAGCCCGCTGATTAAACTCAGCGAAGCACATGTTGTTTGGGGGGGGGGGGGGGGGGGGATTATTAGAGACATGCCAACATCCGAGGTTTTATTCCGATTGTTTTTCTACCACTAACACTTAAGAAACTGTCACAAATCGCGTATTTAAATTTGCATTCCTGTTGAAAAGTTAGGAAACCCAGTACTGGCAAATGTCCTGTTTGAAATATTCAATCATCCTAATCAGAAAAGGAAAAATAATGTTACATTAAGTGCTGGAAATGCCCACCGTGTTCAGCGATGCATGCATTGACACCAAAGGTTGATCGGATTGGTTTCTGTCCTGCGTCACGGAAAGGATTCTCAAGACGAGACACTGTCGATTCATTTCGCACAGGAAAATCGACAAATGCATCCCTAAACTCATTCTGGCAAGTTTGGTAAACACAATATACCGGGTAGTGTCCAGTAATGAACACTTATGAAAAATCCGCCTTTGCACTCGATTACTGAAAGATGACTGAAGGATTGACGAAAGCAGTTTAGAACATGTCCTGACCTGTGTGAGGTCTTGTATAGTCATATCGATATTATGTGTTTATTAAACCAGTCGAAATGTATTGAACTGCAACCATGAATAAATATTTTATTTTGGGTTGCGTGATTTTTCGATCTCCCTGTATGTATAATATTTAGCACACACTAATGGGGGGGGGGGGCGATGCTTAGCTAGTGGGGTCCGGACCTCCAGCAACATCCCTTCATCACCGCAGCCCACACATTACATGGGCAGTCTTGATTACTATTGCTTCGTATAAAATCTTATAAAATATATTTTACTATTATCGCAAGAAAGTACAAATTAGTAGCTTTTGATTTTTTAAACTCTTAACCAAACGTCGCATTCGAACAGTTAGCATTTCTCCTTTCGCTTCATGTTTGGTAGATCCTGGGTTCATATCTCGCCCCGATGACGGAGGCAGTTTGACCTCCGAAACGTTGGTAAACACCTACCATACTACACGGCGCAACAACCCAGAAGACAGAAATCTTCAACTATTTAATTTGTTTAGCATCGAGTAATATAAACGGATGGTATCAAGGATTCCAACATTTGCGAGTTGCCCTTCGAACAGAAATATCTCGACACAACGGAGATGATGATGTCTGCGTACGAACAGCTGCCGGTTTTTATTTTTAAACGATGAAAGCGATATGTTGCAAATTAATTTTCAAAGATACGGCATCTGGTAGACACCGTCAGAAAGCTCTGCTTAGTTACCTTTTCTCTCTATGAAATGTTGTTACAGTTCAGAAATATTACATCAACTTTGGCAATCAGAGAAGAACCTGAAGGCGTCTAAAGTTCATGTCTTGCGATTAAAATAACTCCGTAAAACCTATATAATTGTACCAGTCTTGAATGGAAACTTGTCCTTAAGAGATAACGTATTCAGTCGCGAGAATTTAGAGCGAAAACATAAAATTACCGGTACCTATAATAATCGGAAACTGTTTAACGCAGATCCGGAACTGAAAAGACCCTCATGGAATCCAGCCTCCTTGATTATGCGTATTATGCCTCTGGGAACTGGTCTGTGAAGAAACATTCCTGCGGTGTATCAGTTACGAGGTTGAGTACAAAGAGGTGTTATAAAAAGATTGGCCTCCGAGGTGCTAAAAAGTCACGGCGTCGCTACGTATAATTATTATTGCAGTTGCTCATTGTGTTCGCTTTTAAAGCTTACTGTTGTAATTAAACACTTGAGTCTATGAAAAAAAAGCATTGTAATTTGTATAACAAATTACGAGACTTTACCTTCAGCTTTCAGCGGGCATTACGTCACATTCCATGAGCGGTTTAAGACATTGCAGCCGTTCAGTTCACAATCTTTTATCTTCCTGTGTCTTATCCAGAAGTCTAGTATGAAGTCCCGGTATACAAACCATCTTGTTTTTGAGTTGGTGCTAAACTTGATGTCATATCCTGAGGGAAGAGGATAGATGTAGGGTGTCCCAGAAACAAGTGCAGAAGATGATGTTCGGACATAAGAGAGAAGTAACGAGATGGAAAAAATTATGTCATGAGCTTTATAATTGTTCTCTTTACTGAATTAGAGTGATCAAGTAAAGGAGGTTGAGACAGCTGGAACGAGTTGCATGAGGAACTTCAGAGATTGACAGTTTGCATGAAAATCTGAAAAAAAAGTCTGCTTTTGAGGCAAGGCATAGATGGGAGGATATTATTAAAATGGATCTAAAACAGTGTGATAGGGTGTGGACTGGATTAATTTGGTTCTGGATAGGGACCAGTGGTGTGCTTTTGTATTATCGGCAATGAACCTTAGGGTTCCTGGGGGGGAGATGTTGAATAGATGCGCGACTATTAGCTTGTCGAGCTGGTTAATATTAGGTGACGAAGGGAGATCAATTTGTGAAGATTCCCGTATATTTCTTTCCGTTCTCCTGTTACTTGCTATTCTGTAAATATTATTCTCAGTATGTTTTTGTCAGGTCATCCTCAAAATAAGTGTTCTCTTATACTGAGATACAAATTTCGACACTAATTTCAAACATGGGGTAAAATTGTGGTTCTGTTTTGGGAGGTTAAGGATTCCGAATCGAATGGTGTAATCATTTTCCGATTCTGATCAGCTCTTAATTTCGAAATGAATGTACCGTCGCTGTAAGCTGTTATTACCCGTGTAGTGTCAAGTGGGATAGAGGTGGCCCGCTTCAGTAGCGCCCGCCTCTTGAGTCACCCACCTCTCTGTCCACGCCAGCAGACGTTCACAGACAGACACGCACTGCACACTAAAAATACCGCAGCGCTGTCAGTTATTTCGGTATCACGCAGTGAATGAAACCCGCATACGACCAGTCGAATTAAATCTTCGTTCAGCGGTTTTGCCAGATATGTTTCAAAAATATATTAAGTTATATTAGGTGGACTATGTCTTCTTCTCTCGCTCCAAGGTACATTTTTAGCAATAATTGCTTATGGTTAAACGAGCCGCTTTTCAAGATAAGTTGGCTCCGAGTGAACACAGTTTAGCTCCAGGCGTCTGTTGTTTCACGACGGACTCAGGCAACAAAGTGAACCTTGTAGTCTCTTATAAGGGCCGGGTTCTTATTGATATGAAATTTGGACAATTAAAATTCCTTATACCAGTGTTATGTTGGACATTATCCACTGTTTGAGGTAGTTTGACGGGTGACTGTACTATGTCTTCAGGTAACTAACTGACTGTATAGAATATGCCCCATACAATTGGCAGTGTCAAAAATAATATTGCAACACTGAATCATTGGAACAAAGCTTTAGAGAATAGTTCGACATAACATTCTGTTTGTAATGTCCCCTGACGAAAAAAGGAAATATCGTTTGAACACAGAACGTGTGGTTAACCGGATGGAATTGTGGAACATTCTTAGCAGTTTCTCGTCAAGTCTAGGCTTTTACTTGCTGTCGACGTGTCTGCTTTCGCTGTGCCCATGCCTTGGCGTGTAATACAACTTGGGGAAAGTAACAGCTTTGCCGCTTATGTCCGTTATATTTCATTAGACCTTACGGCCATTCGTTGGATAACTTAACACAGGATATTTATGCGTACTCGAGAGACGAAGATCGTGGTGTCTCTGACGATAGTGATGTTGGAACCATGTACACTGGGATACTGGGAACGACCCGTTCTTCAAGTGCCTGAGCACTGCGGGTCCCAACGTTTTCGTTGGCTTTGATGTATAGACATTTTGGTGGGACTCCTTGGACGAGGGATCGGCCCGTCGCAAGGCCTCTACCTGTACACAGGACAGACATCCACGGCTTGAGCGGGATTCGAACCCACGGTCCCAGCGACCAAGCGGCACAAGGCCCACGCCTCAGACCGCGCGGCCGCTGCGCACCATGTACACACCTCTTGCAAAGTAGCTAACTGCCACCATCATCGGGGCGATAAGTCGCCAAGGTGATAGAGGCAGTAAGCACCTCTCCGGTCAATATCTACCAGACTACACGGCGCGGCATCCCAGAAGACAGCAGTCTTCGTACTATCGCCGGGACAACCTGAAATCTCGCTGTCATCCGAGTTCTTATTGTGGCCTTAAAATCAGCGTACATACTTGGCGCGCAACAAGGACAGACGGTCGGTCGCAGAAAAAGGGGACTGTATACTCCGATAAACTTCCACACATGTTCACAGTGACCAAATCGGGATAGAAGGCCATCGAGGATAATAAAAACATCTTCGGCTCCAAGGAAAGAAACGATTCCGTTTACCTACGTGATGAAGAATGCATAAGGGTTGCATTTTGTGTGATTGTTAAAGCAGAAACATTTCTGTTTAGTGATGATTATTGACCAACTTTATGTAGCAGAACCCCTCTTGAGAAGGTGATAGTCGCTCAGCTAGTCACAAAATTCCACGTGTGGGATGGAACTCATTTCATTACCGTGTCGGCCCATCAGACCTTATTTCTTCAGCACAAATTTTCGTTCTAATTTCACCAGATTTTCTTCCATCAGGTTTCTTACTGAAACTTCGTAAGAAGTTCTTGTAACACCCATGTGGACACTGAATAGCTGTGAGTATGTCAAGTAAGCAGTCACAGACAGATGAAATTGGCAGTACTCCAACATGTTACACAATGTCACAAAGACCCTGATTCTTTGTCCCAGTGTAAGAAATGTTACAATTCGAACTTTCTTTTCTTAGCTTCAGGCTGAGCTCAGACATACCCTCTCTTCATATTAAAACATAAATCTTAATGCACTGTGGAGTCAGACTTTAACAATGTCAGACAGTGTTGTTATTTCGTCTGTCCATGTAGGAATTACAGTAAACTGAAGTGACTACAATTATTTCAATAACTGTTATTTACTCATTGAGCGACTTTCACTTAGTCCGTGATTGTCCTTACCTGTTTGTTGAGAACTTAGTACATTAGCAAAAACAGATAATGCATTGTCTACTATGATTTACAGACCTTGGAAGTAAACAGTCTTTGTACCTAATTGCAAATCGTTCATTGTGATCAGTTCTGTATAGGTAGCTTTCGAGTTAAAAACACTTGTTCAGAATGTTATAGCATGTTTGTTTGAAGTTGGAGTCTGAGGTTGTGCTGTCATATATTGGTCAAATGTTATATGGTAGTGAAGCCACACAAATTTAGACATTATACATATTGTGGTACCCAAGCTTGTGCAGGACGTTCCTCACTGGGCACTTCCCAAAGTTTATTTCTTATAATCATTCGAGGTGAATGTTTTCGTAGTTATGTAACTTGGATAAAATTATATCATTCCTTCAGACGTAGAGTAACCTTTATAACAGACACCTTGTTCATGATATTCGATTATCTGCACAGAACTATGTTGCATTCCTATACCAGATGAATGAAAATATGTGCTTTATTTGTATGAAATGGTTTGTTATGAATTACAGTTAATGAAGGTCTTAGATATTTGCCAGGCAACAGCTGTCAGGTTACTGGCATCTGAATCACTGCATATGAAATTGTAAGGTGTTTGGGAGAAACGCATCTTGGAACAATACTCGGAGAGCTGTGTGTGCATTTTTACTGCAGCAGGAGTGTGGAATGAAAACATAATAAAAATGTTTCAAATTGCAAATTATAAAATGACTATCATTTACTTTGCAGCATATATATATAACATATTTTAGAACAGCACAAGGCATTCATCACAATAATATCATATCCCATCCTTAGCGTCTTTTAAATACAAAGGAAAGAATAAGTCTTGTATATATCACAGTTGAGCTAAATTAGGAGGCAGAAGTTCCCTCCCCAGGATCGTCTTTCTCCTTGGAAGTGACATTGTCCTGGTCAGGCTTGGTGGGAAGTGGACGGTTAGCCATTTTACTGGAGCACTTGATGGTGCTTGTGGGTGGCACTTCTGTGTAAACATGAACTGCAGTGTCTGTTGGCTCAGTGTATTCACATAAAACAGAAATTGGTTGCTGCACCCTGCCACCCACAGTGGCTGACACCCTTGGCAAGATACTCTCACCCAGGGCACGCAAGAAGCTGAGTGGTCTGGCTGGCGATTTGTTGGACCCAGAGCTTGTGGTTGGCAAGGTAGTGGCACCTCCTCCAGGTAGTTCTGCATACAGATGCTGTTCACGGTCTCGGGGTTCCACGTACTCGCAGACTACCGCTGGTTGCCGGTTCCTCCTCACCTGTGCATAAGACAGAAGTTTGTCTGGCGATGGTGCTCTCGTGCCAACGCTGCACGTCGTAATCTTTTTCGACCTGTTCTGCCTTAGTCTGGGTGGCGGTGGTGACGGAGCTTGAATCACATCATACAGATTGTCATCGTCTTCGTCGTCGTAGTATTCAGCATTACGTGACGTGGAGGGCATGTTATTGTTGTTGCAACTTTCTTCAACCTTGATGAGATCATACAAATGTTCTATCATGTCTCGCGCTTCACTGTAATTTTCTGGGTCATCTAGTTTCTCTCGTAGTGACTGGAGGAGTTCCTGAGTCAGTTCTTCAGGCAGAGTCTGAGTCCACCTGTCTTCACATGCCACTTGTTCAGTTTGCCCCTCACTAACGTTATCTTCAGCGATGACCAGCAAACCTTGCCTCTGCTTCTGTTGCTGTTGCAACTCTGTGTACTCGTGCATGGACAGCCGGGATATAGACCGTGCTGTTACAAGACCCCGTGTCCCAATGCCTTGGAAGAAAGTCGAGAACATGGTGAGGCAACTCGTTGTGGTGGGTAGCAGTATTATCCTTGCCTGCAGGCAGTACCCATTTCGCCGCAACCAGAGAATTCCTGTGATCGTAACGATGATGATCATTGCACACACCACCACTATGAAAATTAATCCCAGCACTTTCTTTTCGTGGTCCACCTCACTACTGTCTGCAGAACTGCTCCGCACCACACTCACAGCACTCTCACCCTTACTCATCTCTTCACACACTATCACCTCTCGTGATCCACACACCAGTTCAGTGTAGTTCCTCATATTTACAAAGCCCTGCGGCACGTTGAAACACCGTGCCAGTACCGAATCTACTGTGCACGAGCTGGTGTTGAAAATCTCATCCAGCGCTTCCTTCTCCGATGTCACCATTTTTTTCACCCACGAGATCAAGTTGCAGTGGCAGATCTGCGTAAATCTGTTGTCTGTTAGCCTTGTTCTTATTCCTGCACCGCCTTCTATAGCTTTCACTGCGAACCTCAGGGCTCCAGGGTTGAACTGATCTACTTCGTTACCCGCAAAACTGAATTCGTAAGTGCTAACTCCTGGCAGTGACTCGAATGGCATGTCCATTGCATCCGCTTCCAACCACTGGAATGTATTGTCGGTCATGACGATACGGTTCCAGTACTTCAGAACAAATCCTCGTGATAGGATCTTCTCGAACACATTATTATTGAAGGTTGCTTTGGCTACAGTTATGTTCATGGCACCTTCCAGCACTTCAGACACCCTGAAAAAAAACACCAGTTGACCAGTTTTCCTTAAACTCTGTATGAACATAATTTCTTTGGACACCTCCCTCTTTTGGAACTTCATAACTTTCTGTGATAACCTGACTGCAGAAACATTTCCAATGAGCTCAAATCAGTGTACAGAGATCTCTCTCGTAGGCTAAAGCCAACAAACGAACAAACAAAAACAGAATAATACGTTTTAAGCCCCACTAGAAGACTGACTAAGAGATGGATGGATTGGGCCAGGATTATTTGTAGTAGCTTGCTTTAGTATCGACGGTGTCCGAACGTTCTGATTTTGCACAACAAAATAGTTTCGTGATTGAAATACACAGAAGAAGGCACATATTACAAAATTGGTTATGACTTCACATTCAAAACTCTGGCTATCTTCAAAGCACGAGTGACTTTCAAACGTAAGATTGTTTATTTCAGTCAACAAGCAAATCTATTCTACACCTCGCATGTCTTAATTTCACAAGCCTGGTATTGTATTAGGGACGATCGATCGGTTACCTGGAATGCTGAATAGTTAGGTTGGTTATGGCTGCCTGCACAGCATGGGATGCCAGCACCCGTATTCTGACGCCGGACATTTCCAAGTACTGGATGAGAGTACGGTCGCTGAAGGCACCCGCTTCCACGCGATGTAGAGACGTGTTCTGGAACACCACGGAGAACAGCGTGTTGGCACAGAAGGCGTCGCGTCGAACTGTACGCACTTCCGCGTCCACTAGTCGTACCTCTGCCGCTGACGAAGGGAACGCGCTCTGAGGTAGTTCTGCCATGATCACGTTCTGCAGCAACACCTGAACGAGCAGAAGCTGTTGTTCATCGTGGTCCTATGCGAGAGAAACAACCTTACCTGTGGATTGGTCCCCTGTGGCGTATTGCTTTTAAGAGCCCTTATCAGCTTCGTCTAGACATAAAGTTAGATCAGCATTCCATAGCATCTCCATTGCGTTTTGGACTGGGAAAAGACAGTCCTCCATAGGTACAACCAATTCAGATTTGGCTACAAGTTTACTTACCAGATTCTCATGACAGGACTTCGAGCCTTGACTCGGTATGCAACTATCAAATTCTGAGGAGTAACTGTTATATATTTAGTACAGAATAATGTGTCGGGGGAGACGAAGTAAATCTTCACATATTCTTAATCTCGGCACTGGATGAAAATGGAGGTGAGTGATCAGTATCACGCGCCGGCCGTTTTTCCACCTGGGAAATGGCACCCTGTACACAGCAGATAGTAGGATGGCTTGAGAAAAACCTCTGCCGGGGATCGAACACCGGTCTAGTACGTAGTCAGCCACTTTACTGATTGAACTATCCTACTTCACACTCCGTGGAGGTGCGTGTTTTATCAACACTGGAAGTACTGTTAATATAAATTTAATTCTGTTGCACAGTGGGCTGCCTGTGCATAAAAACTAGTGTTTCAATGTCGATCTACATATATTATCGATAATTTGAATCTCTTTAAGAATATTTGTTTGCAACAGTTTATGACAAACCACGTCCCAACACTAGTGGACGAGACGAAGTGTAATTTACTTCAAAAAACTGTTTATATTAAAAACCGTAATTTAGGGACATTTTTTTATTTCTTTGTCTTCGTTTAAGAGTATGAGTACTACAGAACCCTGGTAGCTCTTAGTTAAGGTCCTTCGTTCTGTGTGGAAGGTCAGGGTTCGGTT
>NW_019059694.1:870763-884755 GCF_000696155.1 Zootermopsis nevadensis | reverse complement strand
AACGACCACTTATAAGAACTGTATGGAACTTCGTTATGTACGGTCTATACATATAAGCTGGTCGGAGTCAGAGACAAGGCAAGGAGTGAATGTGATTGAAAGAAAACTGTGACGAACAGGAAGTGAGGAGCTGATGTGTGTTTCAACCACTGCTGTGGGAGATACAAAAACAGCTCAGACTACGTCAACACATCCAGTGGTGGCGGATGTGAAACGGATTCATGAACCAGAAGCCAGAGAATGAATATGCTTGTCATAACGAAAGAAAACTGTATGAAAATAGATCTTAGTCAGTAAAGTGACTGATTGGCTGCGGGTATGAGGACAGGGGCTCGGTTCCAGGTTGGAGCAGCAATTTATTTTTCCTCTGCAACGTCCAGACATTATGGGGCCCACCCAGTTTCATGTGAAATGAATATGGGGGCCGTTTCTCGTAGAGTTCAGCTCCAGGAGCGTGAAGATGGCACTCAGCTTCACCTTATGCCAAGGTTAAGAATGTGTGGAGATTTACCTCCAACTTTCCCACGACATCGTGCATGGTATGCTTATGCACAGAGGCAACATTACCTTCACACGTTCAATAAACAAGGTGCACTGCGTTGATTGCGTTAATCTGTCTCGGGAAATGGTTCGGTAGCTACCTTTTGTGAACGCGGTAATGAACCTCCGTGTTTGTGGTATGGAATTTGGTGAACTCATTGTAACCACTTATTCATAAAACGAGTGTCTGGTCTGCAGTGATCTCCAGTTGAGCCGACATTCGTTGGCACATTAGTTACTGAGACGATATCACCGAGTAGCTTAGGGCATGATACTGTGGCATCCAGTTTAATATTATCTTGCCTCCACACCAAGGTTTCCCAAGTGATCTCCCGCCTAGAGTTTTGTGTGCATTCTCATATACCCGTGCCTGCGACATTTCTCATTCATCATTTGATCATACTTTGCCGAAGAATATAAATTATGAAGCTCCTGATTATGTAATTCACATTGCATAACGTCAACGCTCAGTATTATCTCCAGATTATAATAAGATTATGGAATGACAGACTTCATAAAATTCCGTCCGTTCAGTTAGAAGTTTTACACTCCGACAGTCGGACGTATTCAGGCTCGAGGAGAAGACGTAACAGAGATTGAATGTGTGCACATTCAGAGTGTTCTGGGCTCTTAAGTTTTCGTCAAGATTATTTTTATGCTGCAGTGACGGCTAGGCCACTCACCTGCTTACTCTGCGACTGCGTCACGTAGGCTTGTAAATTTTACTTGAATTAGTAAGTTCATGAGCTCAGCATCAGAACAGGCCCACGAGCGATTTATTCTGTCATACTCATTGTTTGATTTAATGACGCATGTCTCATACTGCACGTGCAGATGTTCCTTTGTGTCGGAACGTAATATTAGTGCGCTGTCTCTGGGCATTAAAAATTGCAGTGATTACATCAAGGCCAATAAGGTGTGACAAATGACAAAGAACGTAATTAGAGAAATTTTCATTCCTGAATGAAATGCGATTTTCCACCCTTGTTGTTACTGGAACTCAGTAAAAAATTAAACTCACGGAGGCGAACAAAAGATGGGTTGTTACGCCATGTATGGTAGAAGTTCAACGACGTTTCAGAGGTCCTTGTTCCCTCCACCAGACTACGCGGTGCAACAACCCAGAAGACAGCCAGCTTCAGTGATAATGTGAATTGTAGTTTTATGTGTTGTAACATCGTATATTCTTGTGAATGTTTATGATGCAGCAAGAATTTTTCGACATTAAACTAAGAAGACCACATTCCGCAATTAAAGTACGTTTATTCTCTGAATGGGCCCTTTTTGTGTCTACACAAGGCGAGCCGCGGGTCCCAACATAAAATAGAGCATGCGTTGACTGGCTGCACTGCTGTGGGTCCACTTTCACTCGCCCTGGTTTTGTTATTTGACTGTTATTTAACGATAAATTAAATTAACGTAAATTGGAAAGGTTCGAAAGGAGAAGTAGTTCAGACCTAATTTAGGATACTTTTCTACCATATTCCTAGAAGGAAAACCACCAGATCAGATGGTCCCCGATCGGGTTTCGAGCCGATTACCTTCGGACAGGAATCAGACGCTTTGCTGGTGTCTAGACTCATTTGCACATGTGTTTGTCTCTTTTTGTACTGTGTGAGTTTCATTCTTTTGTTTGCATACAGCGCAGCGGAGCTTCAAACGGAAATATAAATACGTAACATTAGTCATTAGCGGCCATTTCTTAGAGACTTGCCACCAAGGACACGCATACTCAGGGCATATAAACCCAGAACAATATCCTTTTTGTATGTCGTTATATAATTCTGCTTTTAGGTTTGTCGGTACTGGAGTCTGCATATGCGCGCATGAATAGAGACGGACGTTTTGGATAGCTAGGTAGTAGGTATACTACTGACAGGCAGATATGTAGGCAGGTAGATGAATGGGTAGGCTAACGGACAGACGTCTGCATTAAGTGAGGCGTGTTTAATTTACCGCACTAGCTCAGCAGTCGGTTACTGAGTGGGTAAGCTATAAGGCTGCTTCTGAACGCTTTCGTTGACCAGAGTTAAGAAGATATGACAGTCGCTACGAAATGTGAAAATAATCGAAAAGTACGTTTGGGCGTGTTTCACGAAATTCCCTCTGCAACTACATCGGACAAACGGGCCACAGGCCCTAACGTTTTGATACTCGGGGACTTTCTTCAGTCCTCGATGCCAGCAATCCCCAGTCTTTTACTCACGTATTACCGGACCCCATCTGCATCACACTGTTCTCCACTATGACGTCTAAACATAATAATACATTTGTGTCGTATTAAAATCGAAAATACGTCATTAATTTAGACAATGAACATTCGCAGTTAAAAGTTTATGTACGAAGGCATATAAAGTATTTTGTCATACGTACACGTCATGCAAGGATCTGCAGTACCTTATGTAACATGGTTCATCCTCCCATTTCTGAAAGGTCCAGCGAGTGACCCAAAACTCACCGATTCTTTATCCTCACTGACGCAGAAGGAATGAAGAATGAAAGAAAGGAAGGAACACAGACAAGACAAGTCAGTCGCTTAAAGCTTCAGCTAAAAACGAAGTGTGCCACTAGTTGTAAAATATTCCGCCAAATGAAACAAAATTTTGACCGGAAGACCTGAACAAGAGAGACCACTTGGAAGAGCTGGGGGCAGATGGTAGGATAACATTAAAATGGATCTTAAAAGAAACAGCATCTAAAGGTGTGAACTGGATTCATCTGGCTCATTATAGATTCTAGTGGCGGACTCCTGCGAACAAGGTCATGAGCCTTCGGTTTCTATAAAATGAGGGAAAATTCCTGACAGCTGATCGGCTGTCGGCGTCTCGAAGGATTGCATCCAATGGACCGAATGATTGTACGTAAAGAGGCCACGGGCTGTGTACAGAGGGCCTATTCGAGAACATTTCAGTTTTTTGAAACGTAATTTCACTTACCATGCCTCTGCCACGTTTAGACCATATTGGCCATGACTTCATTCACGTGGGTTCGCTACACCAATTGGAGACGGAAACTGTGCTTTATGTGTCTTTAGCCTCGTAGTGTGTTCCACCCCACTTTGTCGCAGCTGCTTACTTTTATTTGGTAACACCTTGGTCTGCTATAGTGGAGCGGTCACTCGGACCAGAATGTTCATCACCTGTTTCTCTCTTTGGACTTCTGTAACTTTTCCCAACTCTTGTGACCCCCATAACACATCCACGCAATTGCTTTACAGTAAACCCGATAGGCTTTTATCAAGTTCTTCTGGTACAACCGTGAACCGTTAACTAAATGGACGAGGTCGTTGATCTGATATTGGCGGAAGTTGCCAATTTTATACGTTGCCCAGCAAGTTTCTGACAAGAACTTGAAATTGCTCTGAAAGATTTTTATTGTGATATGGCGCCGATGGTTTGCGAAAGTCGAGCAAAGGTTGATGATACACATTCATTAGTGATGCTTGTCACGTGGTTTTTAAGGCCCGCGCACGATAACGATAATGATTGTTCCTCTGATGTCATTAATAAGGCCGGGTTTGAAACCCGCTTTTGGTAGCTTATTGTATTCTTCAGTCAGTCACAACACTTCCAGCTTGTCGTATATTATTTGGTTCCGGAGCCCAGTTCCTTTCTAATTTTACTTCGATTCGCTTTTTAGGAATTATATTCCCAGAAAAGAGTTCATAAAGTGTTTAAATAAGATGGCCAAAGATTACATTCTCGTATTTTACCTCTACTTATAGGCTGTATCGACGAGGGTCTCTAGAATTATTTCTGCTGCTCAGATGTTTAAAACTGAAACATATGAATGAAATATGGACGTTGTTTATTTTATTGCTACTCAGTTCACTCATCACATTTACTACCCACAGCACTAAAGATCAATAAATATATATTACCTGTGATAAGTCTGTATAGTGACTAGGCTGTTGGCTGAACGACTAGGATTCGATTCCCGGCAAGACATTTTTGCCGCAGCGTCCAGAGCGATTCTGGTGCACAATTTGGTTTATTACACAGTAAACCTGTGACGAAGGACTGCAGATTTATACAAATGCAAGGGGAAGACACCGCATTAAAGATCCTCAGGATTTCCCAAGTATCAGCAGGTCAAGCTGCTGCCAACCAATCCTAGGATTCATTACAAAAGAAGAAGAAGAAGTATTCTGAGGATAGTGTAATCTAGAGCAGTGGTATTCAACCTGGGGTACGCGAAGACATCTTAGGGCGTACGTGAAATTTAAAAAAATATATATATATATTATTTTATGATAAACACTGAATAATCAGTAATGTAATTTATTTTAGATGTAGATTATATACTATGTATAACTTGAATTATGCACCAACAACTTTGGTGGTACAAAGTTGAAGAGAAATTATATCTGGGGGTACGCGAACAAAAAGGTTGAATACCACTGATCTAGAGGGCTACAATAGGCAGGGCTAGGATAGGGAAGATAAGGAAGGCACAGAGAATTTTGGTGGAAGACAAAGAAGGCGATGGAAGGGTAGCAGACTGCAAGGATGGGAGATGATGAGTGGAACTGGTTCAGGATCACGCCCAACGTAGGGTTTCCATAATAGTGGTGTCCGGTGCTTGGTTTATCTTTTACTACCAGAAAGTCTGATTTTACGATTTCCTAAATACATAAACAACAGGAAGCATACTTCATGTGACGGCAACTTCATTCCATCTTGGAATCTTGTGAACGTTTTACTAACTTGGTAACAGAATTAATAACACGCAGTTTAACTTGCCAGATAGAGGATGTTCTTGACTTGAGATTGTAGGTCAGATGCCAGGGCATGTTTTGCGGTCACAGGCAAAGTTCAGCCCAGTCCATTATGCCGGAGTTTAGTTTTGACAGTCTAGTGACGGAAAAAAATGTCGTGTGAACGAGCTGGCGATATTATTTTGCCTATATTGACACTACGAATAGAAAGAAACGTATACTAAATTCATGGCACATTTAATTTGCTGCCCGCCCCCTCTCCAGGGTTGATGGAGACAAATACTCACCATTTACTATGAAAAGATTTGGATTGACTTGACGTGCTTGCTTGGATGATTTTAACAAGCATGAAGAGGGCTCGACTGCACTGGTTATTAACGCCTGTCGACACAAGCATAACTTTTAAAATAAAAACGTTAGAAATATATTATCGGCGAAAGGCAACGTCAGAATTTTAATTCTTTTTTTCGGGGAGTGTAGACAGTCTGCAGCCTTCTTGCTGTGAGTTAAATATATAAATCGGCATAGTGGAAAGACAGTCACAGTGGATGTTGATATCTGGGTTCATGCCCTACAGACGGAGAACATTTCACCGCCGTGTATGCCTTTGTCTGAGTTTTGGGATTCTTTGCGTTACTCGTACTGGTCCTGAAATGTGATAAAGTGATCGTTCATTCTTACGCATTGGTTTACATATACGTTCCTGAGATCTTTGTTTCCATTCACTTGTAGTTTACGTCCTCTTCATGAGATTCACACCGATACAAAAGTTCCAAAGTAACAGCAGAACCACATTGTTGGTCCAGCCACGCGTTCTTTCCCATTTCGTTGGGGCCGCGAGCGCCTAGCTGATCATTTCTGCTGTGTTCCAGTATCGCGAAAGTAAGGCAGAATACTTTCTAATTTTTCGTTTTCTCAAATTGTTAGCCGGGCTTGCACGGCTGACTTCAACACTTCGCCCCTGATATCACATAGATGATACATTGTGTGTCAGTTTTCCTGTAGTCTGCTCGAAAGTAGTTTATTTTCATAAAATGTACGGGAGAGGGAATTTGTGATACTGGATTGTAGGGAGACAAATATGGATCGTAAATCATACTGGAAAGGAACGAACATGAATCAGCATCAGATAAGTGTGGGTATTACGTAGGTGTGCAGGAGAGCAATTTTTTTCAATTACGCAAGAGAATATAAAAACCGAAGTACTGAGACAGTGAAATAATGAGATTCATATTTCATACTCACCACCAGTTGTCATTCGGGTGATGAAATCGACGATGATGACATGGGAAGGGAGAGGCGAGATACGTATATTTTAGTTGGAAAACCTGAAGGCAGACCGGGGCGTAAAAATAACAATATTAAAGTGGATTACGGATTTAAACTGGATTAAGCTGGCTAAGGGAATGGTTCGGTGGGAGGATTTTGTTAATGCGGTAATGAACCTTCGGTTTCAGTAAAAACACTATTAACCAGGTATACAATTTCATTTTCTCAAAGAGGTATCTACTCCATGGAATTTGGTACTGACTGTTCCAGTGTTTAGTCGGATACAGATAAACGTAGACTGTTAGAATTTAAAGAATAATAACGTGGAAGAAATGAAAACTTAATACGGAAAAACACGAAGACCAGTTGAGCCTGGCAATATAGTTTATATGTGGGAAGAGGTTGTAATTAACAGTGGACGAAGGAATTTGGCACAGGACAGCAAGATGGATAAGTATGTACGGTCTTCGTAAGCTGTTGTGTATGATTGTTGAATTTAAGCGGACGATGGATGACACGAAATGAATATTCAGACGGCACATTATGCCTCCCGCTTGCAAGCGGGGAGACAATTGGAAAGGTGTTTGTATATGAGACAGAAGACAAATACTACACAATTGACTTAAATTTGTGTTAAAAGCGTGTTCATAAGTGAACATTTGCCTGGGTCCACATAGTGGCTTGCCGAATAAAGTAAAAGAAATGGCATTTCGGCAGCCATCACCACACTTGCCTGTTTGCTGTCGAAGGAACATGTGACAGTTAGCCAGTGGGGGGCGGCGTTGGTGCAATTGCAGCCTTCTCGCATACAGATGGAGACGTCTGGTGACGGCGACGATGTTGTAGGTGCCGCTGCCGCCATATTAGTCGCGTGAATCAACATCCCGAACAAAAGCAATAGAAGTAAAAAGAGTAATGAGTTGCGGGCAGCATCTGTTGTTATAGTGCCACCCATTGTAAAACGACCACAACCATGTCGACACTCTAAATCTCGACGTCGTGACACGCACCGATGGATGCCATGGCCACCACTACCACGATCACGAGAAAGCACTTGCAGTCATACTGACAAACACACTCCGGTCACACTAGTAACATTCCTCACTGAGAGACACCGAGTGACTGAACCAAGGATTACTGCTGGACTGGACTGAACTGAGCAGACGGAGAAGCGGAGACGGAAGATGGCTTGCGCGTGCTGCCACCAGCAGCGGCTCGTGGCTACTGTAGTGAAGGGCATAAAATGAACGCATGATATCGTGTGCGTGTTTCATATCTGAATCTACCGTTCTTAACACTGATCGTTGCCGGGGAATTTCATTTTGACGTGTACATATGAAGTGTGTGTTTTACATGATGCCAAATTGCACTTTATTGAATGTCTCAAAAATGACTCATCGCACAAAATAAACAGCGCGTAACAATCATATTCCTCATTAGAAATTTCAGATATTATTTGAAACTCTTACAATATGGTAAATATTTTAACGAAATGCAAGGAGAAACATGATTTCATGCAGTGTAAAGACGACCATTGTGAATGGGTATACAATTTTAAAGTCGCCAGTATTCTTTTCCCAAAATTCTTGTAAGAATGGCAGATGACTACATTTATCAATCTTCCAGTTTCTCGCCCACTTCTACCATTTTGATTTTGAACTTTTCTGTGGCAAAAGGTACGGTAGAGTGAGTGGCTTACGCTGAAGACCAATCTGTCTTAACCAGGACCCTTCCAAGGTCTGTGTTGGATGCTTGGTGCAATCTGAAGTAACCACATTTCTTGGTCGTCTTGGTGTCAGACACATCCTATCCCGATATTCTGTCTGAAGAGAGCACAATACACGCCCTCTTTGTTTTATCCAGGTTTCGATCGTCAGCTGAACGCGGGCTGATGGATTCCAGTGCAAGTCTCGTGCCAACCGTTTCTCAGAATTTGGCTCAGTTCTGTGCCAACAGCACAGATTATGCCAACAGCGCCTGTAGGCTGGTCGGATACAATTATTTTAATTACAGACAATGCTTTCTGTGCCTGTGCATGCTTGCTTGGGTAGCCACTGAGTGTCAGACGGATCGCATATCACACTTTGAATTGTTTACATTATCACCCTGGACGGATTCTCCAACAAATAACGATCTTCAAGACGGCTTACGTTTACGTTTTTACTAACAATAAAACGGCGCTAAATGGAATGGAGACACCGAGGGTTTTGTCACAGACCTCCACGCACACTTTCACCGATCTTATCCAAAGTAAGAAGTTGGTAACCGTGTAGCATGATTAATGTGCTTGTTACTTGCAATGGAATATATACAAAAATACACGTTAATAAATAATGCTTAACGCATGCAGTAACTTACTTCATGGAGCGGAGTGTTGAAAAGCTGACTGTTCCTTAAGTTAACGAATTAATTTTATAGAACCAGAATGTTCATTTCTGTCTTCACAAGAGCCAACAACTGTATCTCCGAATCTCCATACCCAATTTCTTAAGGTCCATTTCGGCATAAACCTCATATTACGTAGATATCTCAAATAGTCTGTTTAGTTTTTTTGCCTATAATTTTGTGTGCATTTGTCTTCTCCATTATGCATCCCACATGTCTTACCCATCCCATCCTCCCTGATTTATGAACCTAATAGCAACTTATTAGGTGAAAGTATGAAGTATGAAGCTCCTCATTGTGTAATTTCTCCAATTTCATGTTAGTTTATTTTCCTTTATGGCCAGATATTGGTATAGGCTGTTCATTCTCAAACAACCACAGATTTTAATTGTTATGCATTTTATACACAAAATTCATTAAAGTCAGTGAACATCGGGAACACTTATCTGTTGGCCATCTACACGTTTAATTTCTGACACTACTGTCAGCCCTGTAAATTTTAGTGAAATTTGTTGTTGCTGTCTACACTTCATATTTTTGGCAAATTTAATTTTGAAAATTGATTGTAAATATTTTTCATTTGGGTGTATCTTTAATTAACCCTTTGAAGTAAAATCTCATCTAATTAATGTTTAAGAATTCACTTTGTACCTCAAAGAAAATAACACTTCTCCATTACAAACAACTGGTCAGTGTTATTTAAGGAAATGATTTCTCTCTACCACTTTACACTGAGAATCATAAACACATTTGTACAAAATGCAGAGTTAATTTTTAAAGTAGCTGGTACATATAATTACCACTTTTACAACATTTTTAATTATGAAGTTTTGTATGTGGTTGGTGTGCTTTGCAACAGTAAGTTTGATTTATATCTGTAATAAGTGAGTATCAGGGCTCACAAAATATGAAAGTCACAGATGATATGTTTGGAAAATGTTTACTCCAAATTGAAGTAGGTATGTCTTTTCATGACTGTTCCTAACCTAACCTAACCTAACCTAGTGATCATTTATCAACATAACTGAATGAGGTATGAAGCATATCCCAGTCTGGTTTAGTGTAGCTGCTGTGGTCTTGATTCATGACTTCTGCATTACATGAAGGCCCTTCTATCATTTCTACGAGCTGATTTCTTGCTGTTACTTCCAAGGCCATGCCATGTTTGAAATAGTGAACACATCATATCATTTCACCTGTTGCTATTGTGTTACAGTTGCCACTCCAATGAGCGACTGTTCTTGAAAGACTTTGTACACTGTGTCCCGGGGACAAGCGGTGGACGACTGTCTCGATGGTTACAGCCAGACTCGTACGTTGATCCGGCACACTGTGAGGTGCTATACAGCAGGGATGATATGCGATGTGGTTGGCCTGCTATTGTTACTGTTGTTACCAAAGACCAGTATGGAGATATTGTCCATGTTCCCAACCTGAAGGTGGGTGGAACTCAATAAATCAGAATACTGACTTAATGGTATATGCTGAGTTGTAATGGAGAAAAATGCCTTATAATCCAGAAATCAGCCAAATATATGAATTGTCAAACACAAACAGTTGATTGGTGAAATGTATTGACTTGATATTTGCAGAGAATTTCATTGCACCTTTAATGCACGATTATAACAAATTATAAAAATCTAACACAGTGGTGAAAAGTTCCTTTTATGGCCATTAATTCTGCAATATAGAAGACTAATTTAAATAATCTTATATCACTGCCAGTAACTGTATGGATGTTTTAGGTATTAGATGGCTCATATCTTTTCATTCTTGCAAATCTTTTTCTTCATTTTGCTTTTCCTTGTCACATATTTATGCAGATAAATATGAATTGAAAATGTCATACACAACTGTGCAAAGCAGTAAATATGGAATTGGTCTTGGTTAATTTAAATTTAAATGTGACTTGAAAGGACCTGAATTGTTCCATTTTTCATGTCTGGTGATTCAGATTGAAGTAAAGGCAGTTCCTATTGACAAGAAAGAGATTGGTGATTCTGACCAGGGTCGTAAGATGCGTCGGGTGAGCCAACCAGATGCTTTGACTTTTGGGGGGCACGCACATCCTTCTTTGGACACACCATATGAGGTTACTGTCAAAGACAAGATGTGTTACTATGCTATCACCATTATGAAGGTATGTTATTTAAATAAGTTTACTCAACATAATAATTCTTTAAATTAATCAACATATTAAACATTCTGAATAATTGTAAGACTTGAGGTTTTCACAGCAGTGAGTATGAAGATTTCTGTCTTCTGGGTTGTTGCGCTGTGTAGTCTGGTCGATGTTAACCAACGATTCAGAGGTCATACTGCCTCCGTCATCAGGGCGATGAGTATGAAGATTTCTGACTTCTGGGTTGTTGCGCTGTGTAGTCTGGTCGATGTTTACCAACGTTTCGGAGGTTGGTTAACATCGATCAGACTACACAGCACAACAACCCAGAAGACAGAAATCTTCATTCTGAATATTTGTTTTAATTTAACTTCTACTAAGAAGTTTTGTTAAAATGGGTGCCTATGGATTGCTGAAGGAAGATTTATCCTTAGATTTATCCTTAGATTAAAATTTAAAACTGAAAGCAAAGTCTTATTAATTTTAGATAACCGTGGAAGTAACATCTGTTATGAAGCTATTTGTTTGATTGGTGAAAGACCACAGCTAAGAAATGCTATAATTATCTCCTCATAGCACAAATGTGCTAGAAACTTGGATTAAATACTTTTTGAGACCATGGAGATATTATCACAATGTATCATGAAATGAATACACAGAATTCCAGCTGAAACTTCTGTATATAGAATTTGGTTTTCTTTATTCTTCATAAAATCTCAAAAAACAGGACAATGAGTGACTGGAGAATAGTCTTTGGCAGGAGTCAGTGGCTTGGCACGTTTTAAGTCAGGTTTGCTCTAGTAGCCATTAAAAAACAACTAAGTTATATATTTCATCACAGTGTTTACTTGCATACTGACCCTACTTTTATGCACAATTTTTTACATTAAAGTGAATGTAAGACAATTAGTGTACAGTTTTCCACATTTAATGATTGTGTTCAAGAGTTCTCATGCAAATATACTAATGTATATCTTACAGGTCACAATACCTGTTTGTAAGAAATATATTTTTTGATGGAATGGGTAAGGTATGTTAAGAATATAGTGGATTGAAGTCACAGGATTGTGTTCAATTGTAGACGTCTGTATTAATGGTGTTCAACCTTCTGGTTCTGCTGCTGTAGTATTAAGTCATTTCATAATATTCTCAAAATTGGGAGATGTAATATACAATCTTCCTTCAAAAATTAAATGTGACATGGTATATTTTGGATGTGGGTTCTTATTTTGCTCTGATTTATTTTTACCCCAACTCCCAGGCTTATGAGAACTACTCTTTTGAGGAGTTGCGATTTACATCTCCTGCAATTAAACGTTCAAGTGAGAACATGCTGGTACGTCCAAACTCTGATGGAACGTATAGTGCGACATGGACACCAGGAAGTGTTGGCTGGTATTCTGTGCTTGTTACCATTGATGGTTACGACATGGAAGAGGTAAGTATAGACAAACTGTTAGTGGTTGTTGCATGGAAACCAGATATTGTGATGAACACATACATGCATGAAAACTTTGGAGGATGCAAGTGACCTTTGCTTCCTGTGTTTATTATTATTTTTAATTATTTATGTTCTGTTATTTGTTGCTTTCCTTCATCATTTTGCTTTTCCCATCTCCATTTTCCAAATTGAAATACCAAAACTGAATCCAAATTCATTTAAACTGTGTGGAGAAGCTTCTGTCTTTTTAGCCAACTTCATTTCCTTGTGTTTTTGTGTTGTGTGATTTCGTCTCTTATTCCTTTTTGTTTCTGCTTAATACTTTTTTAATTGCTCTCTTCCTCTTTTATTTTATTCCCAGTTATTATTTTCCATCACGGGTAAAGAATGTGGTAAAGCTGTGTGTCATTTCCTTATAAAGGTAACTCACTGTATGGTTTGAACTTCTTTTTGTTATGTCTCTCATATTTGCCATTGTTGTTTCCCTGTTTTCTTCTGTTTCTCTTTTGCTGTTTTCAGTTTTATTGCAGGTTTTGTGTGTGTTTTTATAAATTTGTTTCCTCAGTCTCCAATTTTCTTCACCATTGCATTTTGAAAGAGCAGAGGGGTGGTAACTAAATTGTTGTTGCTTGTAGCAAATTACTTGGAGCTGAACGATAAAAATAAGTTATGTTTCAGGCATACAAAGTAGAAGTGAAAGAGCCACCACAAGGAATGACACCTCCTACACAGAGTGTTGTGAAGAAAGCTCCCCATCAGCCCAGTCGTCTGCGAAAATTTGTAGCAAAAAATAGTGCAGGACTTAGAATTAGAGCCCATCCTTCTCTGCAGAGTGAGCAGATAGGAATTGTTCATGTTAATGGCACTATTGCTTTCATAGATGAGGTAAGTAAACATCAGTTAATTTATATAATAATTTATTCACCGTCTGTACACAAACTTAAAATGTTGTTAAAATTACTTAAGAATACATAAAATTACAACATTTTTTATAATTATATCTTGATACATTTCACATTTGACGACATGTTTCGGTGTATTTCACCATCATCAGGTCAATCAATTCAAAACTGTTTTAAAAAACTGTTGTACATCCTGCTCCGCGTATATTGATATGTTTGACTGTTTTGATTTCCTTCCTTTTAATGCTTGGATGTTTATATCTGTAATATTAATTTTCAAATCATGATTTTTGGATTTGACATAGGAAATATAATAATTTACAAATTTTAGATTTATTACCGTAATGTAATGTAAAACAATAAAGAAGAATCACAAATATAGTAGTAGAAGGTAGTAAAACATACCGGGTTGTGAGTGATGCGTTGTACGTCCGATATTATGGGGCAGTAGCTTGTAACTGATCTGTGTGTGTTGTGTGTGGCTATATATATTGAGTTGAGTGAAAGTTGTTCAGTTGGTTGGGTCGATGGACTGTAGAATATTAAATATTGGATTGTTTGTGTATATGTTACTGTCGTTTAATGCAATATTTTGTTTATGTGTTCTTTGTATATG
>NW_019059694.1:848163-868342 GCF_000696155.1 Zootermopsis nevadensis | reverse complement strand
AAATCAAAACAGTCAAACATATCAATATACGCGGAGCAGGATGTACAACAGTTTTTTAAAACAGTTTTAAATTGATTGACCTGATGATGGTGAAATACACCGAAACATGTCGTCAAATGTGAAATGTATCAAGATATAATTATAAAAAATGTTGTAATTTTATGTATTCTTAAGTAATTTTAACAACATTTTAAGTTTGTGTACAGACGGTGAATAAATTATTATATTGATTAAACACAAACATGACGCAGTTAAGATATAAATCAGTTAATTTGTTTTATGTTAGTTGTATATGTGTAAAAATTGCTGTTATTTTTTGACATGTATGCACTGAGTGAGTTACCATGCACTTCGAATATTAGCATGGAGGTGTCAGATCCTGACAATTTGTCAATTCAGCTGCCCTTACATGTTAAATAGTTCTGTAATCCATGTTGCTTGATAAATGGCATTGTACTTAGAATTAATGCTCTCTACATATGCTTCCTCCTTTTATTTCTAGCTATACAGAATTATGATATTGAAGTGGTAGCAGTGAGTTGTATAAAATTTTTCCTTAGTGCATTATTATTCTGGTCTTACAGATCCACAATGATGATGGGGTGTGGTTGCGTCTGAGCCAGGATACAATTCATCAGTACTGCAGCAACGGCCATGGCGAGGCATGGTGCCTGCAGTATAACCAACACCTTGGTAAAACCCTGTTGCTCCCAGTGGAGGAACCAAAGTCCATTCTTGACCAGGTCATCAAGGAAACCATTATGAGGAAACTGCCAGAAGTTTCTAACAAGAATGGGCATGTATTTATTTTAAATTTCTATTATAAAGGACATAAAAAGTACTAGAATTGTCAGGCATACATAGTGAAGTTAATAGGCATATATTTTGCAACTTTAAGTTTCAAACATGCCTAAAAACATAAATTTACATTTTCTGCTGTATTATGCTATTGTGAGACATCACAGGAGATTATGTGATCGGACCTCAGTGTGTTTTGTGTCCTGCACATGTTGTGACCACTTTGTGTAAAAATTGTTTTATTTTTTCTTAGGCGAGCAAAGAGTTCCACTGTGTGTGGCCCTGGTGAATATCAAGTGATAAAGTGTGGGGCATCAGGCCACAACGTTCGTAGTCGCCCTAATCTCAAGGCTTCACCTGTTGGCATGTTGGTTCTTGGAAATCATGTGACAGTTGTGGATCATGTGAGTTACATAGTAATATGTAATTTTTAAATGTTGTTTCAAATTATTGTTCCTGTTGTATAAAGCCAAATATTTTTGAGTAGCTGATGGTATTAGGTATTTTAATTATGTTTTGTAGACAAACAAGTCCATGGATCAGGCCTGAGCTTGTTTTCCTAAGATAAAATCTAGTGGGTTCTCTAAAATATGAAGAATAAGTGCAATATCTGGTTTTAGAGAAGTGTTATGTCATAATGTATTCCAATTCGAGACATATGTGGAGAATTAGGACCATTGCACTGAACAGTTCATTTGGTTTTTCTTTGTTTAGGTGGTTAATGGAGAAGGAACGTGGGTGCAGCTGGACAAGGACACTATGAGAAAGTTCTGCTTTAACACGGAGGGTGAGGCTTGGTCTTTGGCCCTTAGCCGGAGTGATGTGGTTTACTTGAGAAAGGATGGTGTTGTGGATGAAGGTATTTAACACATTTTAGTGTAAACAGTCTGAGGATATGAATATTAATAGTGTAATTTATCTGTTTATGTTGCTGTGGTTCATTTAAATGAGGTGTCAGTGACTACAAGCATGTATGTTCTATTTTTACCTTACCTAATCTACATTCACAAATAATGCCAAAGTTATTTTTCAATCTAACATACATCCACAGGTGATGTCATAACTATTTCATGGTCAGGTTTGAAAGAATTTACACTCTTTTCC
Source organism: Zootermopsis nevadensis (assembly GCF_000696155.1). Next base: position 866,440 of record NW_019059694.1, on the reverse strand, counting down.
CATGTAACATACAGAAAAATATATCTTCTGCCATCTTTTGGCTAAATTTTACACTGCAATGTTATAATTTTTTGTTTTCGCTATATACCACCAAGTTTAGTAGTAGTAGTAGGATTCCATATATAGTTAGATTTCTGCTTTCCAGCATGTACTTCAATGTTGTGATGTGTGGCATTCTGTTTTCTGAGGACTTTGTGTATCCACAAGATAATAATGCTGTTTCTCTATTAATTTTTAAGTAAATCAAAGTTAGGAAAAATCTATCAAGACCCTGGATATGTAATTGCTATACTTTTGTTTTGTAAAGTGCTGCAAAAACCCAGCCTTGTATCGTTAGGTGATTAAAAGAAACTGTTCTTGAGAGGATTGTATCTTGTGAATTTAGGTGGGAGTCCTTTTCGTTGTTTTGTTTGTGAGGAACATGTTGACGGAACATCTTATCTGTGTCTATTCTGAAGTATTCATTGGAAGATTTAATATTGTTAACACAATATTTTCTCATTACTCTGATGAGTGTGCTTACTCTTTTTGACTTTCTCTTTTGTAAAGATACCAGCTATAGATACCTATTCTGTACTGAACAATACTGTATTTGTTTTGCAGAGTTTACAGTGGAAGATGGGACTCATATAGATGAAAATAGGTTTTCGCCGCACAAAAGAGGATTTGATTTCTCCAGCAATACAAATGCTACAGCATTTGCTTCAGCAGATGGCACAGGTTTCAATTTTGGGTCTGTCATGCCTTTCAATAAGGATACTCCACAGTTGGGATCAGCAGGCAGTAGCAACATTAACCCTTTTGTGTTTGGAGCATTTGCACAAGAGAACAAATGTAAGAATCCAGCAGCTCTTATGAAGTTTCAACTACATAGGCTCAAAGCTGCAAATATTGAATATTGTTTTGTTTTACTTTGTATTATTGTGATTGAAGTCTCAAACCCTTTTTTCCATGCCTCCATGTGAACAATGATGAATATGTGGATGAGAGAAGTTTTCTGAGAACAATGAAATTGCTGAGACAGCAAAAGAATTAGTTTGATGTGTTAGAAAAATTAATGTAAAATAAATAGTATATCATTTGAACATGTCTCAAGAAACTCTACAACAAATTTTACTGTCACATCAAACATGAGGAAGGTTTATGTGAAAATGGTTGTAGCATTATTGTGTTTGATTAATCAGGAAGAATGAGTAGGATTTGAGGTCCTTACAGTGGTGAGCATGAAGATGTCTATCTTCTGGGTTGTAGCACCATGTAGTCTGATAGAAGTTTACCAATGCTTCAGAGGTCCTAGCTGCCTCCATAATTACCCTGATGGTGGAGACAGCAAGGACCTCTGAGAAGGTGGTAAATTTCTACCAGTACTACAACCCAGAAGACAGCCATCTAGGAAGAATGATGATTTACCTGTAGAATGTAATGTAAGTAAAATTGTAAGATTTACTGATGCTGGAATTTGACCAAGGAAATATCTTCCCTTGCTTTCATATATAGGAGTTTAGAATGTATACTTCTCCTTCTTCTTCTGCTTCAAGGATATAGGCCATTGGCCTATTCCCAACTTAATGCATCCTCCCATCTAGCTATAGGTCATCCGATATTTTAGTATCCTCTGGGTTTATAATTTAGTAATATTTTTGGAAGTCTGTCTGTTGACATTTTCAAAAGATGTTCATACCAATTTGCTTTTTGCTTTTCTGTTCTCTCAGTTAAATAGAATGTATACTTTCTCATTAAAATTTGATACCTCATATTTTGTTGACATTGACTAATTCATGTATTCTTAATATTTTAATAGCATACCAGTTTTATTTGAGGGTTAGAATGAACTTGCAAAATGGTGGGATATTGTCTTATATGGTATGTGGCTCATGAAATTTATAATAATTCCTTTTCAGTGGGAGCAGCTACTAAAGACATCCATGACATCCTTCATGTTCCTGATGGGAAGTGTGATAAGCCTGAACTGTCTCCAAAACCCAGTCTTCCACAGTCAAGAGAGAGAAATCGAGACCGAGAAAAGGAGAAAGACAGAGAAAGTGGGAAATTTTCTGCGTTACAGAAGTGGTTGAAAGGTGAAGAGGGGCGACATAGCTCAGAGAGGCGAGGATCTTCTGGAAGGTTTGTCATTTATTGGTGACTTACGGGTTAAAGCACAGATATATTACACTTTGGCAACTCATGAACATTGTTGGCATGTAGAAAATGGGGAGAAAGAGCATTACAGTTACCTTCATAACGTCTCAAAAATCTGTGAAGTGTGCCACAGGATGAATTTTAGGATCACTTCAATCACTACCGTTGAACTTAAAAACTGAGTTGTATTTCTGTAGAGCGTATATGTGCTTACAGACTTACATGTGTCACAAGCTGTAGTAAATGGAATGAATTAACATGTACTTCTGTTTATGTTTTCATTTGTAGAGATCTACCTCCAGAGTTAGTTGGTGTATCAGTAAAAGATCTAGTGAAAGCAATTGGAGAGAGTCGAGCTAATGGAAATGGAGTTACTCCACCTGGGACTCCAAGGCGTACGTCTCGTAGCTCAAGTCCTAAGGCCTGCCCAGGAGGAGGATTGTCTCCACGACTCAGTCGCAGCTCTAGTCCTGTATCAATTCCAGGTAAGAAGCAGACTATCATATTTATTTCTTTTCTCATCTTGCTTCTCTTAAAATAGTTGCCTTACTGTTTGTAATATTATTAGTATGTTATAGATATTCTGTTAAGAACATACCCAAGTCTCAGTGATGTGCAGGCTTTTAGGTTTGTTATTGAACTGTTCCATGCTAGTGTCACTGTGACACATTTATCCGCATTTCTTAAACTGCAGTTTTATAGTATGTAATGGACATATTCCAAAGAGCGTAATAAATAACTTTGAATGATAATAACATAATACTTGGGTGAAATGACTTCCTTGTTATCATTTGCCGCGTAGCTCCACTGGGCAGACAAACTTGTGCAGGCACTGCTCACTCCCTTAACGTTCCAGCAGGCAGTGTCCCTAATGTAGCAGGTATTGTGCAGTTCATGTCTTTCGCCTGCCTCTCTCATTATCTCTGTCTGGTTTATTTGGTTTCTGCCACCTCCATGCTGCTTGTTTGGGTGACTGGAGATACATACATGTTTTCTCTCTTTCTTTCTTTCTTTCTCTCTCTCTGCAGTGTTTGGATTGAAAATGTAGTGAAAACATTGGTTGTGTAGGAATGAATACAGGAAAGTGATTACTTTCCACCAAATATTTTGCTTGAATTTTCATATTAGAGAGGAATTGTAAAAAATATATAGAGTAGGTGGATGCTTCATATGCTGAAACCTTGGCTCTGTGGTTTGTAATGCTGCATCAACAAGTGAAGTACTAAGTAGGATTTGAGGTTCTCACAGCAGTGAGTGTGAAGATGGTTGTCTTCTGTCTTGCAGTGCCATGTAGTCTGGTAGAGCATTACCAGCATTTCAGAGGTTACTGTTGCCTCCATTATCAGGGTAATAGCACTCTGCCAGCACTACAAACTTGAGGACAGCCATCTAAATGAAGTATTGGCCATGATAAAATAACAATTTTACAATTTAAGCACTGCTTCAATTAGTTGATTATGATGAGACTGCTTTTGTATGCCTTATGTTTGCTAACTGTTGTGCACAATTTCCATTCCTTTCGAGCACAATTTTTTTATGTTGTTTTCTATAAATTTATACTATTTTGATTTCATGTATTTTCTGTGAAGTGTATGTCAGCAGGTATAATTTTTTATGTTATTACCATTTGTGAAGCCCAGAATGTTGTACTACTATTACAAAGTGTATATATATAGGTTTGATGGATTTATAGCGCAAACATTAGTAGCTGGAAGTACTGTATAAAGAGTGCAGTTTCAGTGGCATTTAGTTTGGTGCACTGGTATAAAATGGAAATAATGTTTTATAGCCTTGTATTTTTCTTTCATAATCATTGTAACTTGTAAATGAATAACACTTTGATACTATACATACACACTTTTGCTTCTCTAGCATTCTTTTATTATTGTTTGAAGTTGAAAGTTAAAAATGTATGTTGGTATAAATTGAATTAACAGTATAGAAATGAATATTATGGTATTGTGTTTGTTGATAGATATAAAATATTGAATTCTGTGGATTATATTTATATGTATTATTTAAATAGGCCTATAATAAGGTATTCGGTCAATTCTGATCAGTATATTCTTCATTTTGTCTACATCATTGAAGAACTTCAGGTTTACATACATTTTAAACCTTTTGAGTGTGACTAAAAAACTTTAAAAATTCCTGTTTGTTACTTCTTGGAGAAATTCTTAGATCTCCAGTTGTCACATTAGCCAGTTAACTTTTGCTGCATTGACAAAACTTTGCTGGCTCTCCACTAGGTGGCAGACCTGTGGTAGGCTTGCTACATGATAGTGCTAGCAGCAGCCCTCAAGCCTACGGCTCCCCTCGTAGCATTGGTCTCTCACCACTAGGTAAGCCAGTGGCTTGTTTGTTCTTGTCTGCTGGCATTGCTTGGTGTTGTTAGACATGTGTTTAGGATGGAACGTGAAAGCCTTGTGTGCATATTAAACACTGTATTAATTAAGAGGAGGTAAATAAATCATTATAACAGTGTTCAGCACTGTCATTGTAATGTCTTGTATCCTTGAAGTAGAATTTACACATAGATGCAGTAGCTATAAATTCATAACACTAAATAAACTTCCAATTAATACATTCTTATTCCTAAAATAGCTGATACATGTCACCTTTAAACATACAATCACCTTTCTATTTGCACCAGAAGATCTACATGGGAGTTTTTTAGTCTATTAATGGCCATGCTGTACATTTTTTTTGCAGTTATTTGGGACATTACTTTCTTACATACAATATTTTACAATAAAAGTGGCTGTCATTCAGAAGCTCTGTGTGAAACTGATTATGTATATCACATTAACCCTTTAAAGACAGTGGTAACTATATGCCCCACTTGCTTCAACAGTCAGTGACTCTTCATTTTTTATTTGTGGGTTTTGTATAATCCTTTATGTAAACAAGGATTATTTCCTTAAACAGCTTTAACATGTTGATCTTTGTACTGAAGTAGAGTTGCATTTTCTTTGTGGGTTGAATTTTTGAATATTATTTAGAAGAGCTTTAAGTTTGAATGGGTAATTGAGAAGCTAATAGTAAGCTCAGCTAGTCAAGAAAGTCCTCATATTTCTCATTTAGTCATTGTTTCGGTATAAAATTTCAAAAATAAATAATAGCAACATTAAAAATCCAGGTTTCCACTAGATATATAAATGGTTGACTAGATTGCTTTGTCAAAGTTTTAGAATATTCTGTGTTATGTTCCAAATCTAAAATATGTTAGTTAATGTGTGTCTGTACAGGAGGACTTCCATGTTATAGAATGTAGTGGGGATCTGTGTGTGTCTGAACTATTATTGTACATGAACCATAGCATTCAATTTTTTGTTTACATTTCTGTTTTATGTATGTATTATCTTGTGGATGCAATTAACATTCCTCAAGCTTGGTCATGGGATCTGTCATTGTATTGGGTTAATTTTCTTGTAACTGCTTGGTTGCCTGTTTTACTGCTTTTTTGAATGGGGGTTGTTTTACTCACATGTTGTTCATGCAGTCTCTGAACATGAATAGCATGATTCCTTCTCCTGAATTTCCACCATTTGCTATGCAGGTACCCCAACCTAACTTCATCTGATCTTTGGGAATATAAAAAATGTGTGGTTATGTTATTAATATACTCTGACAGATAGCTGTGGCATTTTTTGGAAAATCAGTGGCTCTGCAGAAAATATTCATTTTTGTATTGAATATATTGCTAGGGTTTACTTGGCCCCATGCTGCTGCATTTTCTATGTGGATAAAAAAAATATCGTTATAAAAACCTTTTCAGATTTATTTATTACACTTTACACAACAATGGGGACTAGAAAATTAACAACTGTCTCTGATATTTAACAAAACATGTATTCTGTGCATATATACTCACAGGATATTGCCATCTTCTGAGCAAGTTTATACAGTCATACTAAATGTGTGATGATGGGGAGATTGCATATTTGGTATTTGAATCTGTATTGCATTTCTGCATGGCATGGTATATGTTATCAGTAAATGTCAGTATTGACCCTCCTCTTTGTTTTTAGAGTATGCATATGTATGTGTTTTGTCTGTTTTTGTGCATTTTTTAGCAGCATAGCACACCGTTTTCCATGTTTAATGTAGGATATACTGATACTGTTTTTGATGTAATGTGCTTATATTAGTCCCTGCGATTTCCAAAAGAAGTTAAAATATCTTATGAATTTTATGTAAAGATCATTAAGATTTCTTGATAATTGTCTGTTTTTTTACTTAAAATGGTGTGGTTTAGGAACAACATTAATAATACATAACATCATAACAACAATTTGAAAGGTGGTAATGAAGCCTGGAAATTAAAAAAAAGAGACACTAAATGACCGGAAATAGCTCAAATGACATTTATATGACCTATTTTAAGATTAAGAGCACCAATGAAATATCCAATGAAAAAATTAAATGTATAAAATATTACCAGTTAAACTGAATAATACCCAAAGAATTGGGTTAAATAAATACATTATGAAGACAGGTGCTAAGCAAGCACAGGAATACAAACTTTTGGAGCAAGAAGGTCATGGACACCTGGAAAATGATGGAGAGAGTAACTCTGGCTAGAGTATGCAAAAGAGGTAATTAAGCCTAGTTTATGTTAATGGTAAGATGCGTGAAGGATTAATATTTTCATGTTATGAGACCTTGTTGTGTGATAGGAATGTTAGTTTTCCTGCAGTTATCCCCAGAAGCAGATCAACTGAACCATAATTTATAAAGGCTGCTGGTATGTTTTGTGTGCTTGAAATACCATTTGTTTGAGGTTATATTAAAAGGTAAGAACTGTCAGTGTCTAAGAGAAGGTAAATGCTGAAATAACGGACAGTGAGGTAACTGTGTCTTAAGTAACGTATCACAGATCTAGGATAATTACCACCACTACAGCCATAGTTCTCATTTGTCATTTCTTTAAACCCTATCCTAAATATGAGACTGAACTTCTGAAATAGAAAGTGAACCAGTACCATGTTGGTGTATGTCAAATCATTAATAAACCTTTGCTGTATGGGAATAGGGGATTTAAATCCCCATATTATGGGGTATCTGGCTGAACATTACCTTAAGGTTTAATGGTATGCTAGTTTGATGTTTGGCCAGCTGCATCACATGGACAGTAAGGGTTAATATTTGAATTATAGTGCTATTAGTTAATGATAATGTTTGGATGATATTTACTTTTGTATTGTTTCCATGCACTGTTACAGTTTTTAAATAGTAGTATACAGGTGTTATTTATGACTTACCATTTGTTAAACAGTATCAGGTGCCATGGTAGACTCGCAGCACAGTGCTGTGTCTCATCGGCGTGGCTCTACACAAAGTGATACAAGTGCTCTAGTGAGTAGCCTTACTCATGACTTGTCCCAGTCTCCCAGTGGATGTACAACAACAGCCAACACTCGTGATCTATCACCAAGTCCTAGCAGCAGTTCCCTACAGATGCGCTCAGACGGGAGTCCAAACAGCACACCTGGCACACCTAGAAAGAATGAGCAAGTGTGTTAAATTGACCCCGTGGTTACTTTAAAATTCATAATGTATAGAATAATTTCTGTTGATATCACACTGTGCATTTAATTTCCACAATGTATTTTGGTATTTGAAGTCATTTCAGTTTTTGATTTTGTTAGCTTACCATTTTAATTATTTATTTGAGACTTACGTAGTTGAGTTATGAGTCTTTTCATGCTGATCATTTTCATTTCACACAGGTTTTCCATAACAGTGACAACTTTACAAATGATATTTATCTTGTGTTCTCTTCTGAGGGTCAAACATTATATCCTTGTTTATTTTCTTGTGGTTTTAAGTTGTCACTTCTGTTTGTGCATGTCTTCACTTGGTTCATTCACTGTAATCTTGGCCTGTCCACAGATCTGTTTCTTTTGGTTTCAATTCCATTTCCTTTTTGGGAATTCTGTTTTTCTCATTTGCTTTATATGTCTGAACTGCATAGGTCTGCTTGTTTTGCAAATCCTCTTGTAAGCAATCAGTTTGCATTATATTCTTCACTTATTTATTCTGAAGATATCTGTTTTTGTACCAAGAGCGTAATTTTGGTTGCCTGGATTTTACTTATTTCCTGTCTGTAACAGACCATGTCTCTACTGCTGATGTGCTACACAATCATCAATATTATTGTGTAGATACTAATCATATTATGTGTGACATGACATTTTGGGTATGAAACATTTGCTTGTGTTAATGTATCACATTTACATTTCATGAATGGGAAAACATTATCCTGGATGGCAGTTAAAGGTTAGGTGGGAAGAGTGAGAAGGCTTGTATTGGGCCTTTACTAACAGTGTTCTTTTAACTATTTTACTGCATACTTTATGTAGCATGCTAGTTATGGTCCTAGTTGCATACTATGCCTCCATAAAGATCCTTTTTCTGCAGGAAACATTGGGGTACAGTCCCAGGGCAGTGACTCAGACTGGGACCCAAACAAGTCCTGAGAGTGTTGCAGCCAGCATGAAGGGCCACTTTAGCATTGGGGCTAGTGGAAACAAGGAAGAGCGACTGTCTCCAAAGCTGGGGCGCAAAGATCGAAGTGGCACAGGCAGTAAGGCACGCAGTAGCAAACGAGCTATGTCACCTGCACCAACACAACAGTCCAGCTCCAACCGTGATCACAACATCACTCTTACAAAAGAGCCAGTGAAGGAAGCTGTAAGCCCATCTATTGCTGAGAGTTTGAGAGCCATTTTTGCAGCATTTCTATGGCATGAAGGAGTCGTACATGATGCCATGGCATGTGCGTCTTTTCTCAAGTTCCATCCCAGCTTGCCAAAACAGGGAGCTCTTGTTGTGACTCGCCAGCCTGTAGGAGGTGCAGGGGGTGGAGGAGTTGCAGAAAGGAGGAGATCTGAACTTACAAAAGAACAACGAGCACGCCAGCGGCACTCAGTTGAAGTTAGTACAGCAGGAAATTACCTTCATATTCAGCCATCAACACTAGAAACCCTGACAAGATCAGCAGCAAATGCTAATGCAAACCGAAACAGAGCCAAGAAGCAGCATGGAGAGGCTGTGATTAAGGAAGAGAGCGGTGGCAGCAGTGGTGGTGGTAGTGCTGCGGCAGCAGGAGATGTTGTTGACAAATTGGCTTCTCTTCCTGAAACTTCTTTTCACACAGTGGCAGTACTACCTCCAGCTCTCAAGTCCCTGGTATACTTGTGGGAGGAGTTGAGTACCAACTGCCTGCAAGCCATCATGCAGCAAGTTGTTCTGCCCAGTCCCACAATGCCAGCCAGACCTACTAAGAAGTCTCTTAGTGCAGACAAGATGGTTAGTGCCATGGGCAGTAAGGGTTTACAAGACAGTAAGGAGCAGCGGGGGGCCAATGAGAGGGAAATTAGTAGTAAGAAAGCTGGTCGCAAGAAGAAAGAATGGAAACCCATGGGACGGGTCAACCTGCTAGGGGAAGTAGCTGGTGGGCTAGCAGGTGGTGCAGCAATGTTAGGAGCAGGAGTGGGGGGAATAGAGAGAGAAACAGTGTGTGAATTGTGTGGAAATATGTACCCACACCCTGTCACGTACCACATGCGACAGGTTCATCCCGGTTGCGGAGGTCATGCGGGAGGAAAGGGCTACAACAGTGGGGGAAACTTTTGTGTGGGTTGGGCTGGGAACTGTGGAGATGGAGGTGTTGGGGGAAGTTCCTGGTATCTTGTGTGTGACACATGCAGAGAAAAATACCTCCGATCCAAGAAGCAGAGTGGCTTGCCTGGTAAAGATAAGTCTGGCAGCAGCAAGAAGAGCAGCCTAGGGAGAAAGAAGTCAGCAGGTCCTGGTTCATCTTCCAAGTTGCTATCTCCTACTGCCAGCTCAGCTCCATTAGAGACACACATAATCATGAGAAACAATGCTATGTTTCTGCTTGACCTTGCTAGTGCTGCAGGTTCAGTCTTTCCTTCTCACCAGCACAGGCGAATCTCAGTCAACAACATGCCATCAGTTTCAGAAAACTACAGTCCACCAGATCCCCCTGGACCATTTTCACCAGCAGGCCCATTTCAGTGTCTGCAGGCACTTGGCATTCACCCGTCACAGCAAATACATGAAGACCAACAGTTCTTGGAGGAAACATTCAGGAGGCAGACAATACAACAGAGTTTGGTGGAAGCAGCTTTCAGTGGGAATCTTCATCTTGGTGCTCCATTAGGATTACGGGTATGTACCTTGACTTTGTTTCCTTAACTACGTGCCTTACTGTTTTTTTCTTACATATTTAGAGTCAAGAAGAAGCGTATTCTTTTAGTTAAATTTGTGATGTGTGGAAATAAATAAAGGAATGTAGATCAGTAATTTTTTTCAAAACATAATGTAATATAATAAATTTAATGTACTGTAAATATGTTATTTAATGAGTTTTGCCTATCTCATTATCTGTTTAGCCATTGTCAGAGGGCCCTCTGAGTGATAATGAGAGTGAAGGAAGCAAAGGACGTACATTTCATCGTTCAGTCTCAATGGGTACAAATGGTGCCCCATGGAGCAGAAGAGAGGGTGATGGACGTGTCATCATGATGCGAAAACGAAACAACAGCAGTGGAGAGATGGCCAGCGGTAAGCCACTCTGCTCTTTGTGTGAAGGTATTGTTTTATTTTATGTTTGAGCCACAACTCATTAATTTGTACATGTTTATGATTTTGATGTCCCATATTCAGTTCTGGATTAAAGTACTGAGGTTTGGAAATAAGGATGAAAAGATACTTGAAATCTCATTCTGCCATTCAAGAATAACAGAGATAGTGATGTGTATGAAACTCAGTGGTATACTTTTTGGATGTCACATTGGTAGCTGACATTTCTCATATGCCACTTTCTTGTGTCTGTTGAGACTTGTCTATTTATAATACCTTGGGTCTGAAATTGACTGTGACATGTCTATTATTATTTGTAGTGTTTTCAATAATAGACTTGTATCTTAATTCTGAAGATTTGTGATGATGGTGCATTGTTGAAGCAATCTAATTTCTGGACATTATCCATTGTCCCAGTTTTAATAAAACATGATGTGTCGGAGATTGGAGCCTATCTCCATCTTCAGGTAAAAACCTACTATGTTGGGCCCAATCGACAGAACTAGTCCGTATCTCCGGACACAGCAGTAGTGAAAGTTGTGGCATATAAGCTAGGCGGGACAACACATACATGGGACATAAGGAAAAAAAATCATTCTCCAAGAATTACACATCATAGAACAGGTACCAACTCCTGTCTATGTTGTGTAATGTGTTGTCCCACATAGTAGGTTTTATCTGAAGACAGAGATAGACTCCAGTCTCTAGAACGTCGTATTTTATTAAAACTGAGATGATGGATAATGTCCAGAAAGCAGTGTGCTTCTGTAGACTTGTATGTTTTGCTCATTGTTACAAAGCTTTAGTGGCCATTTCTGAATCAGACAAAAGAAATAAGGAAATTAATAAGTGAATACAAAAAAACCATAGGAGATTGCAGATTTGCAAAGAACCTAGCCAGAAATATTTTTATTCTGTTTTTGGGTGGCTTTTTATTTATTTGCTTATTTATTTATTTTGAAAAACTTTTTATAGTTTCAATTGTATAATGATACTGTGTTCATTTTCCATACAGATGGTGGCTCTTCACTTCTCTGTTACCCATCAGCTGCCCTTCAGAAGTTAGTTCCATGCATGGACCAGTCTGCTATTGTGTCAGAACATTTTAAGGGCTGCATGTTGGACATTCTGAATCGCCCAGTCATGAGTTTCCTGTTGCAGCAGCATAACTTGGAAGCTTTGCAGCTGGCCATGAGACAAGCTTTGCGGAAAGCCACATGTCGAGTCTATGCAATGCAGGTAAAAATATTTGGAAACTGCTACATGTTAGAGGGTGGGAATGGAATACTTGAACGGGGAAGGAAGTCTGCAAGAAACTGAGTCCACAGAAATGCTAACAGAAGGTGACAGCCCTGCTCACTGTTGCAGCGTGGTGGATATGAGACTTAAAATATTTAATTAATATCTTTATTAAGAACTCAATGTCATCAACTTAGTGTATATCTTCACAGTCATCATTTCATGATTGAAACTCAGTTAGTAATCTCAATACTATTGTTGCTATGGAAACCAAAGCCTCCGTAGGTCCATCAAATTTTTGTCCATTTCCATTCAGTTCATTGCTTATTCTGTAACAACTGTGAACGTTTCCCAGTTTTCATAGGTTAACACATGGCAGCCAGTTCTGCTACAGTGTAATGATTTTGTTAAATAACCTAAAAGAAGAATTGCTCACAATGAACTAACAGTGTTTTCGTTTCTTACACTTTTGCTATGCTGTGTGTTCATAACTTGAGGGTTTTGCTCATTAAGGGAGAACACAGATTGAGGGTGTTTCAGAACTCCATGCTATGAAAATATTTAGACCTAAGAGGGATATAATAACAGAATGGTGGAAAAATTGTGTTAATGATATGATTTATATTTTAAATGTTTTACCATATATTATTACAATGATAAAATTAAGGAGAAAGAGATATGTAGAAGTTCAAGTTCATGTATATTTTTGTTCTTTCTGTATGTGGTTATTTGAAAAACAGATATTTGTTTCTGACAGGATAAAATGTTATAATGCATTCTGCACATGCAGTAAGACTCTAAAGCAGTCTAATGTTGCAGATCCCTGCTTCAACATCATCATCATCATCTTCTTCTTCCTCCTTCTCCTCCTCCTCCTAAAATGTTTCCATTTCAAGAGGGCAGTCTATTGCAGATCTCTAACTAATCATTTAATTTGTTATTTTTTAAAAATACATTTACTGCTCTATCTCAATAGGCTTTGAATTGGCTTCTTAGAAGTGTCACTCAACCTACATGCCTTCATGATCTGCTGTGGTGGTTTGTAGCTGCCCTCATGCCAGCTCCTCCTGACCCTGATGCTGAGGGTGAGGAAGACAACAGCAGAACTGATAAGAAGGATGAGCATGTGAGAAAGGAATTTTCCTATAATTACTTTCAGTTACTTAAAAAATTATAGACATTAATCTTTAAATGAAAGTGCATATATCTTGGAGATTTGGGAGGAATATTACCTTAATTAATGTTATTTTATAAGTAATTGTTAGAAGTCTTATTCAAGAGGCTGTAGCTTTTGTACAGTCTCTTTGTACACGTAATTGCTGAACTTCCTTTTACTTTTTTCATATGGAATCTTATTTTATCATGTCGATGTTGGTATTCAGAGTTGTGACACTGTGTGGACATTTAGGTACAGTATGTAACAATTTTTTGAAGAAACATGCTATTTCCTTTAGGGCTGAAGGTAGAGGCACTATCTCATGTCTTTATCATGATCACTTTTTGACAAATTCAGATTCAGGAAATATTTTTTTAAAGTTAAAACACTTAATTTTAACAATAACATTTAGCCTTTATCATATGGAAACAATAAGACTGGATATGCCTGTCCCAAAGAAATGGCAAGATATGAATTGACCTATTTTATGAGTCATTATCATCCTGATGATGGAGGCAGTAAACACCTCTGAAGTGTCAGTTTCTATGAGACTACATTGTGCAATATCCCAGAAGACAGTCATCTCCAAAGAAATATTTGTTTGCATACTATTTCCAGGATTTGCATGGTGTGTGTGAGCACCCGCTGAGTGACATTAGTATTGCTGGGGAAGCAGTTCATCCTCTCCCCTCCACATTCCACACTCTGCTACAAACAATAGCAGACCTCATGCTGTTGCTTCCTATGGGCTCAGCACTTCAGCAGATGGCCATTAGATGTTGGGGACTTCGCTTCACACAGTCTGACCACATGTTCCTACACAGGTTAGTGTGTGGTCTGTAAGTCAGAATTGTTTTCATTTATATTTTAAATAAGGAAGATTTGAATTTCGCCGGAATGTGATCCACTGTAATGGGGAAGCCTGGATGGTTACTGTTACAGAGTTTGATAGACTGCTTATAAAGTCATTCACTCACAAAAAGATGCATGTCGCTGTCAAACTGATATTGTGTTCTTAGATCTACAGATGGAAATCATAAAGGAGCAACTGGGATTGTGCAGAGGATATTTCATTACCTTCCAGTAATTTTATCGTAGGCATAACATTGATGATCATTACATGAGGGCATGCGTTGTTATAAAGAATGATGATTCTTCATGTTAGCTCCTTGACCCTTTGTCTTGATGGCAGAAGTGCACAGTGGGCTGCATTCTTTTAAATTATGGTTGCTAGTAATCATTCTAAGGCAGATTCTTACTGCATCTCGATTTTATATCATATTATCGCATCATTTTTATAAAATTCTGACATTTTATGTTACAGTTTTTGTAGTTTTTACTGTGTTCTTCAAATTCAGTTATCTGGATTCAAATGAGGCATAAATTAATTTCATATGTTTGTTTCCAGGAGTCATGTATTCAGCAATATAAGCAAAATTCTCTCTCGTTCAGAGGAAGAGCAAGATGATATCAGTATGAGCATGCATGAGAGTCATCAGTCCACATATTCTCAGGTTAGTCACGATTTGTTTCTGAGTATCTTAAATGATGCTTCCTCATCTGTTTACTATGTGTACAATGTTAAATGATTCTAAATTCTGAAGTGGGAAGGAAGTAGTTGATTCTGTGTTGTGGTACTATTCTAGCAGTTTCCAGGAGGGATTGAGGAAAACCATGAACAAACCCTGTTAAGGCAATGAATTGAAGCCAAAATGCTTACACCATCTTGTTAAATATTAAAGTTTTTATGTGAATTTAAAAGTATGAGTTTTATGATTCAGCCAATGACATAATATTGGTATAATAAATCATCCATTGTCACATACCTTTGGAGAATCTTTATAGAGTAAACAGTATTTCAGAAAATACAGTGTTATTGGAATTAAATTCCTTTTTTGTATTTTGCAGGTTACAAGCTGTGTAGAGACATTAAAGGACCTGACTGCCAATGTAGAAATCAAAGCATCAAGCAGACAAGCAATGGTTGGCAGCCTCACAGACAGTTCTACTGAAACTTTCTGGGAGTCAGGAGATGAGGACAGGTAATATTACAACATAATGCGGTAAAGTGAAGTGTGGATAGTCACTAGTATACTGATATAAGAAAGGGCCAATTTACTATTGAAAAAATATGATTTCAGACTTTTATATGCAGATCAAGCAAAATAGATGTGACTGTAGATTTTCATTTTAATTGCCTTCTTACATAATTAAGAATGCTTCAGCTTGATATGTATATACTCACACATATCAGAAAGCTGATACAGTTAACCCTTGTTATTGTATTTCTGTTATTTATGCCTTCACACCAAGAGCTGAAATGTGTACTCCATTTCAGAATTCATTCAGTTTCAGAGTGTTCTTTGCAATTTTATATCTGCATACATAATACTGTGATATTCATCTATTACCAAAACAAATCTGTTGTTGATAAAGCTATTCAGTGATTGTGGTAATCATGAGTTTGCAGTTGGTTGAAGTTTATAATATTGAAACAAATAACACTGAAATAACTTGATAATAAATGCAAGATGTTTGATGTGCGATATGTTATGAACAATAAATGTATTCTGTGTCCATATAACAGTTTAATACCATGAGGTTAATAATGGAAATGTAAAATAGAATATATGACTACCAATCAAAGAGACTTTTTTGCACATGTCTAAACTTTAATGAAATTTTGTACTTTCATATTCCACACTCACATCAGTTGCAAATTATGCTATGTAATAGCAGAAGAACATTTCCAGCATAGTGCTGGACACTAGTTTAATTGATTAGGTTTAACTGATCATTATCAGTCTCCACATTGCTCTGTATAACTAATAGTAATGGTGGATATAATGGCAAACATTTGTTTTTACTTTTATTTCAGAAACAAGACTAAAACAATAACCATAGTATGTGCTTCCCAGTCATTCCCAAGAATGATATACATTCACATTGATAACTGTAGGGATCTGGCAGTAAGTAAAAGAAATTTTATCTCTGTGATATTTATTTGCATGTGAAGTTGCAAAACTGTATATGACTACCAACAATTCTAACTCTACTGTATAATTGTCTTTCATTTATAGAACAAAGTGTCAAGTGTCACTTTCCAGTCTGGTCCTAATGTAGATGAACTCTACAAGCTGCGCCAAGTTGAAGTTGAAAACCGTTCCACTGGCTGGGTGAGCTGTCCAGTTCTGGGTAAGATAATATATAAGTTCCTGTAGCTGAATGCTAGTATTTTGAATTTAACTATATGTTAAACATAAAAACAAAACATTGTGGATCACAAATAATTTTGTTTCTTTTGGTGGGGTGGTTGTTGAACTTCATTGGTCACTCTGGATATATCTAACTTGTAAATGAGACGTTGCCAACAGCTGTTGTAGTGACATTAATTTTTAGCCTTGTTTCTGTCAATTTTGCAATCCTTGCTTAAGATTGACTCCATTATGGACTTTTGATACTGTACTGATGGGCTGTAATGTTTCATTTTACCAGAAATAACTGTTTACTTCTCTGTTCAAACTTTTAAGATGGAATAGTATAATTTCTCATGTTGATAATTTAATTTTTTCATCTGCTTTTGCCACACTGAATCCTTTTTAGATGCTCGTCATACAGTGGTTCGCTTGGAGCTAAAAGGACCTGACAATTCACTACGTCTTCGCCAGATACGTGTTCTGGGAGAGATAGAAGGTGAGAGCCTGAAGCTTGGTCGTCAGCATAGTGCACAAACCATACAACAGCGCAACTGTGAGACAGAAACATTAAGGGTCTTCAGATTGATAACCTCACAGGTATATTCAGACTTTTTTTTTCTTATTATATTTTAGGCATGCTTGTAAGTTCTTAATTTTAATTTTTAAGATGGATTTTTTGACGTCGAAACTTACAGACTCCGTGATATATATATATATATTAGACTGAACTAATATTTTTTTTAATATTCACTGAATAGTGGTTCTGCTTGGAACATACGTTTTTCCTTAAACTAATAGTACAACTTAATTGGTATTCAGATAAACACATTTAATTTATAAACTATCCAGTTAAAATAGAAATATTGAAGTGTCTTATCTCTACCACTACCTCTGTTTCTTATGTTTTGTTTGGTAGCAGTATTTTATATTACAAATGCTCTGCTGAATTTAGTAATACTACTGACTCATTATCACTACTATTCTTCATTTTCACACAGGAAGTTTTGTGGGCACTTCCCCAGGAATTGCTCTTCTCTTTCTCTGCTGTTTGTTTTACAGATTGTGGTTTTGTGATTTCTAGTTATTAAATGAGATAAAGTAAAAAGTTAAGATTATATGTGATACGTTTTATTCTCCCTTTGGTGTAGGTGTTTGGAAAGTTAATCCTTGGAGAGCAGCCTTTGGATGCTGAAGGGGAAGAGGGGAAAGGTGAAGGTGAAGAAAGCAATGATTTAAAGGAGCACATGGTTGGGATTCTTTTTAGTCGGAGTAAGTTAACACATTTGCAAAAACAGGTGAGTTTCACGCACTACACTTACAATTATACTTTGTACTTGTTTGTAGAGAAAAAAATTAATATTTGTTTCTTTAGAAGTCTTGTTTCAACCCTTTGTGATTGGGTTTACAGACCTCAGTGGCTAGACAGTTTCAATCTTCTTCTTCTACTTCTAACTTTGTTTCCATTTTATACAAGTGGTGGTAACAGGTTGACTACTGTTCAAAAGTGGAATGGAAGAGGTTAAATTAGTAGTAAAATGTGGCTGAATACAAAGAAATGCTAATATATTGGACACTCCAAGAAAAGTGGAGACTTGCACTCAAATTTAGAATACTTTCTTTTCTTCCTCCTCTTCTTCTTCTGGTTCTTAGGTTTGTTTCCATTTTGTATGGGTTGATTAATGAAAAGTCTCCAATCTCTTCTGTCTTTTTCCTTTCCTTTTTGATTTCTTACAAAGTTTTTCGTCTAGTACCTGGTGGGTATTCTTCCTTCAAGTGTTAATTCTGTCCTTGGCATCCTTGTTCTGTAAATGGCCAAACCATTGTAGTAATTTTTTCTCTCCATATTTTGGTTTTCAAACTTCTTGATTATTATGCACTGAACAACATTAGGTTCCATAATGTTTTCAATAATGGTTTCTTAAATTGCTAAAAT
>NW_019059694.1:801827-814048 GCF_000696155.1 Zootermopsis nevadensis | reverse complement strand
CCTGATGATGGAGGCAGTATGACCTCAGAATCTTTGGTAAACATCGACCAGACTACACAGCGCAACAACCCAGAAGACAGAAATCTTCATACCCTGATGATGGAGGCAGTATGACCTCAGAATCTTTGGTAAACATCGACCAGACTACACAGCGCAACAACCCAGAAGACAGAAATCTTCAACTCACCGCTGTGAAAACCTCAAATCTTACAATCAATCTGCTGTCTATAACCACCAAGATTAAGAACATACAAAATCATAATTGTACGTGTTGTTTCATTTGGGTGTGAAATGTTGTGGCTCACATTAAGGGAAGATGACAGTCTGAATGTTTTAGAACTGGGTGCTTAAGAGAATATCTGGACCAAAGAGGAAGCAAGTGACGTGAGGCTGGAGCAAATTGAAAAACGAGGCGCTCCATAATTTGCACTCTTTACCAAATATTATTAAGACGGATTGTACTTCATGCGGTTAATATTATTACGACCATCATATCGTGTCTCATTGTGTCCTCGTGCTGCAAGCTGTGGCTGTGTACGCGCGTTGCTTAAGGACGCCTCCGCTCTTTTAGGCTGTAGTCACTAGTCCTTCACTACTTTTGTCTACTTTTACTCCACCTCCTCAAGACATCGTGAAGTCGCAGCTGAGTGTACTCCTGCGTCGTATTAGATAGGTTCCGCGTTCAAATCTGGGGCTGGAGACCGCCTATTCCGCAGTTGATTCGTTAACTTTCCTCGAGCCATGAGCGGACATTGATTTATTTCCCGTCAAATGTTAACGAACCACTTTCATTCGGTTAAAATTGACCGTATTCAGTTTAATACTACAGCTCTTAATAAGACTTCCATTTTGTATCATTTCTATTTCTTTTGTAAGACGACGCCGCGCTTAATTATATATTTAGCTTCACTGTACACGTTCAATTGAAATATAAAATCATGTTAATTTTGTAACAGGTAACTTCTATAGTTTGCAATGTCTTGAAATGTTCGCATATGTCGCTTGACGGAAGTCAATGAATGCATAAAGAAATATCGGTCTGTCGTAAACCCTATCAGCTTCGTGCAATCTGCGTAAAGCAACAGCTGTTGATAGAAGATAAAGTGAATATTAATATGCCCGCTGCAGGATTATGGCCTTCAAGAGGAACCAGTCGAGACGAGAATATACCTCATACAAGTCTCGTCTCGCCATTTTCAACATACTCTAAACTCCAACCTCTATTTTAAAATTTGTCATAGTCTGACACTTCGGAGTCTCGGAATGAGACTGACGGCGCTGTAATTTAGTTTCTGAATGAAGTTATAGTGGCTTAATAGGCTACTGCTAGTCACAAATTATTGTAACCGTCCAGGCAACGCTGCAAGGGCGAGCTGGCCGAAATTCGTCAAAAACAAAGGATCGGCTGTAAAGTGAGAAAGTTGGGGGAGGCCTCACATGTGGTCCTTTTTTGGGGGGAGAAAGCCAGCAGCAAGGAGTGGTGTTCAGGAAGGGTGTCTGGGCAGTTGCAGAAGGGTCGTGGAAAGTTCTTGAAGGTAAAAGGGTCGTGGAAAGTTTCTTGAAGGTAGAGGTTGGGACGTTTGTGGGCTGGTGTTTTGAAATAAATACATAATAAAGTTATTATTGGATTAACAGTGAATCATTATCCGTTCGTCATACATCCGATCCCCGTGTACGACCCTGAGCACCCGAGCTAGCCGAGGCAAACGAATAACCAAGGACGGTTATACTATACGGCAAACGAATAACCAAGGACGGTTATATTATATATCGAGGTTATATATCCCATTTGTCTCGTGGTCTTCCATTGAGCGAATGCTGACCTTATGACTTCGAAACAACACATATTTGTGAGCATTTTCGTCATCACAAAATATCTTCAGTTTCCAAACCTGAATCTCTTGTACGGACTGATAGCTCCTGGAGAGGTAGAAGACATAACGGAATAACTTCAGATCACCCAGGAAAAGCCACACGAAACATAGTAGTAGGATGTAGATCACGCAGTTGATTAATTTCCTTATTTCGTTCCTTCTGTTCTGTGAGAGAAAGGATTAAGCAGCCAGAACGCGTTCACGATTCAGCGTTGCTCAAAACATCTTCTCTCGGATCTGATATTTATAATTTCGTAAACTGTTTCAGCTGCAGAGTTGCAGCAGTATACAAAATGATTCTAAATGGCGTGTAGATGAGGATTTGGAAGAAGGCAACCATGGACTATTTCAGTGGACTAGCTCTTTATTTACCTGAAGAAAGCAAAGAAAATCGACAGTGTGCCTCAACAATGACCTTATGTTGTAGATTCCGTTATTTCTGCAAAGAACGTGACAGGCAGACATGAACGGGACCATAAGGTGTGAAGAATACCTAAAAAGGGATTTTATAGAAATATGGCTTAAGGATGTGGACCAAATTCATTTGGCTTTAAGCAGGTCGAGGTGGTGGTCTCTTGTGAATATGAGAACGAATTTTCGTCTTACATAAACAACGGAAAATGTATTCCAACAACTTAGCGACTTTTAGCTGCTCAAGAACTCTACCACAGAGTTAATAAGACAAAATTCTCGAATAGGCTTAGTGTTGTGTAAGGAAAACACTTGTGTTGTATTATAGTGGCAGACTGTATAGAAAACCTCTGAGAACAAAGGAAATACTTTGCTGATTTTGAGAGCTTACGATTACAGACTGTAATAATGCTACTTCCTTGTTGCTCGCTGCACATCCTGAAAGAAAAACACGGAAGTTACGGACTCCAAAGGATAGCGGAAGCGACTGCTAATCCCCATGTTGCCTGAGTACAGCTTTCAGGCCAAAAGTCTTATATAATAATGTATGTTGTCCTTGTGTCTTGTCCTGTGTCCTGATGGCGAGGCAGTAAACATCTCAAAAAGAAGTCGACCAGTTTCTACCGGACTACACGGAAAGGCATCTCAGAAGACAGCCATCTTCATACTCGCCGACGTGAGAACCTGAAATGTCACCATTCCATCCCATCTTCATCCAGTAATGTTCGACATTGACGCTAGTGCCATTGTTTGGCACAGAAATAGATGATTACGTATCTCGACGGGATCCCACCTCTAATGGCAAAGGAATGCAATCTTAACGAAACCATATGAAAGCACACAAATCAGCATAAATACAAACTGAAAGAGATCGAACAAAACTCAGGAAAACTTAAGAAACTCAAAACTACTGTAACTAGACCAAGAAAATCCCTGTGTATGAACACAGACAAGTTAATGAATGTTGTAATGAGTGAATTACTGACCGGAGAAATACCCCGAAGATGTCCCAGAGTTGAAATACCTTGCAGCAAAAGAAGTATTACAATAAAACACACACAGTTCAAAATATCATTTCGTCTCCAAAATCTTATATTTCGTTTCGTTTGGTTGGGCCTACTGTTAAATTAATTTGATAATGGTATTTTTAAACATAATTTAGGAATATTGTGGTGTTATGTTGGCACAATTGTGAGTTCAACCAAAGACACTGTACGTTGCGTCGCGATGATGTCTTAATGTTTGATGGATTTCCTGTGCGAGAAGCACGCCTAAAATAGATATCATACTGTGACCTTTGTACCCACCGTTTATTGGCCGCACTTGTGTGTTATGTTGATACGTGATGCCCAGCGAAGTGAATTATTGTAGTATCTGTTTCGTGACATGATCGTCGATACAAAAGTAGATCAGTAGTTATTAATATTATTTTCTTTTTATAAGAGGTAAGTTTTAATATTATAAGTAGTATAGTTTGTTTTGGGAAGTTGAGGGGTAGCTCCACACATTTTTAACCTTTGTGCTTGATGGGGGTTATTGGTTATCTTAATGCCCTAGCATCTTTATTCCAAAGGAAATAACCCTGGTACTCATTGTATAGGAGACTGGGTGGGCCTCTGGGGTGATCTGGGTGTTGTAACAGAGGAAAAAAATTCCATTCTCATCGAAACCGCTAATCCAGTCCATAGTTCAGCTTCTGTATTGTAGCAAGGAACTATTGGAAAGTGTATGCCTAGATGGCGAACAATTTTTATTGAATCATGCCAGATGGGTGCATCAACAAAATAGCTGATTTGCAGGAGATTAAATTTTTATGTCTGTTTGGTTTGACAGAGGTCAGTTATTAGTGTTCATATGCCCAAATGTAATTATGTCTCTGTATAGAGTAGCATTGTGATGTTCTATCATGACATCCCACTGTTTTATGTTGATAGATCATAATCACTAATTATGCAAGTAAGTTGATATGGCCTTCTGGCATAATGCCATTGATGTGCTTTTGTCTGTGTCCCTTTGAAATAACTTTTGAAATGTTGATAGAGTTTAACACCATGCCATAAAGACCAGTGGGACTGTATGAATATATGAGGTGGGTGCATTGCTATATAGGAATGTAAGATCCTGAAGTTTTGTGTAGTAATAGATCTCAGAAGACAATAACACTTCTATTAAGGTAATGTCATGTAGATTGTACAGCAGTGTGGCAGTTGTGTGAAGTCTGTATATTTTATCATTTAGTTTGTTGGTAGTAACTACTGAACCATTCAGACTAGATATGTGGCATGTGTGAGGGAATATTGTAGGCATCAATATGTGTATGAAACATTTTTTACGCATAACAGTTGCAAAGTAGGTAATGGTGCAGCAACAACACATTTAATGTAGTCACAGATGGTATTAGTGAAAAGCATGCATAGAAATGGATTACTAAATTTCATAATTATCAGTTTATTTATAGTTTCTGCTTGCCTTGCCTTGCGATATAGATTAATTATTTGAAGGAAGTAGGTGTCACAGTTTATTTCCAGGTCTTATCTGTCAGTGTTTGATGCCAGACTGCAGTTTCACAGTGATGTTATCTTACCCCATCCTAACAAGAGAATGTTTTTATCATTGTACTGCCTTGGGAATTGTATTTCCTAATTGTTTGAATGTTTTAATTGTTTCTCATAGCTTATGTCTTATACAGATTTGACATTTTGTGGTATTATGTATGGCTGCAAAAGATGGTGTTTTATGGTGGTGGAAAAGTCATATATCTGTTATATATGGTTTTAAAGGATGACCTCTTACTTCATGGGAGGCTCTTAAGTTAATAATATTTGAAAATTAAATGCTAAGGAAAACAGGGATCTAAGAGATATAAGAGGTGGGGAATACATAAATTTTTGTTTTAAGTGTGTCTGACATCCCTGTTTGAACACCCATAATGTTGGTATCACTGACTGTAATAAATGAAAGATTTGGCCATGGCATGATGTTGTTTTTGACCTTTGCACTAAGTTAAATTAAAAGATCAGGCAGTTAGTTCAAAGGTTAAGAAAAAAAAAGATAAAGGCATAGGGACATTATATCACTAGCTTATGCTTCTGTATGAAAAGAGAAAAATAAGTTACATATTGTGAGATTTTAAGTTCTCATGGTGACAAGTATGAAAATGGCTCTCTTCTGGGATGTTGTGCCATGTAGTGTGGTAGACATTGAATGTTTTATTAAAACATATTTTAATTTTGGTTACTATCAAACAACAAAAATGTGCACATTAAGACCTACATGTATTTCTGTGACCTGAAGTGACAGGGTGGGTAAGCTCAGAGCCACCTTGGTTGAAGGTCGGAGGTCAGATTCTGGCAAATGAGTCAGAGTTCCTACATTATGCATACATTTTCTGACTTGTTTAATAAGCAATTTATTTGTAGCGTTTAATGGTAGAAAGTGATCATTGATGAAAATTGTAATTTCTAAAGCGTGACAGTGGTAATGATGAAACGAGTCATGAGGTATGTGTATGAGAATTGGATCATTTCTATGAAGTAATGAACTATTGCGCTCTTCATATTAAGATTACTTTTGTTCTAAATTTTCTATTTAGATTTCAGTGTGTGTTATTACTAAATGTTTTTTTTAATGTTGAGAAGGGAGTTCCCTCCATATAAAGTAAACTGGATTTTCACTGAAACCCTCCCTTCAAAATGCTATTTGTGTCTCCACTTTGATTTGTAAATTCATTGATATAGTTTTGATCTATGAATCTCTCACCTTAAAATGGGAGTAAACCAGAAACATATGCATTATTTTGCCTATTAGGTATCTTATATGTCAAAGTCCAGATACTGAGTTGAGACCTATTGTGAATTCTTAATATTGTGTTCCCTCTAATCTGCATGCCAGCTGATCATTTCATTTTCTGATAAGTGTTACTTTTCAGATATAGGTAATAAAGAGACAATATTCAGGCCTTAATTTTAATATGCTTTTCAGTTTTTGAATGAAATCACAATATGGTTTGGAATAAGAACATACACTTCGTTGTTGTGAGTGTATCCATCATTATGCTACTGGATGGATTAGAAGGATGGACGATGTTCCACAGGGGACGAGGACATGGTGGAATGTTAGGGTCACCTAAAGCTGCACCCAATACAACTGCTGAATGGTTCCGTCAGCTGTTGGATCATTTCAATCCAACAGTCCTACATACATGGGAACAGGTGAAGAACATAATTTTTATTTGGAGTATGCAGCGTAGAGAGGACACTCAGTTAGTGCAGTGCTTTTGTGCTAAAGTTCTGAAGTCTTTTGAATTTGTTGTAGTTTGCACACCTCTAGCACAGTGCACTAATATTAGTGAACAGCAAGTGGATAACATCACATCATCGTCATAATCTGTAACTAACTAACTCACTCAGCAACTGATTTATTCCATATGGCAGAGTACTTGAGAAGCTCATAGTTACTCAGCTGGTTAAGATTTTCATGCCATCTATGGAACCCAAAGGTTCATTACTGTGTCGACAAGAGCCTAGCACAAGGTTCTTTCCTGAACCACTTCATCCCAGACTATGCCATCACACCTATTTCTTTTAGATCCTTTTTAATGTTCTCCTCCAATATATGCCTAAATCAGGCAAGTAGTCTCTTTCATTCAGATTTTCTGGCTAAATTTAGTGTGCATTTTTTTATTTCCCCATTGCCAAGCCCTATGATACTTGACTCATACTAGGAAAGCTTTGTGCTTGATGGTGAGTCATGCAGATCTTATTGGGAGTTGGTAAGTGACAGTTGGCATTCAACTTTATCAGTAAACACACTGTATTAAGACCCACAGAAATTTTTTTTAAACTTTCTGTTATGAGTGTGTGAAAAACAATTTTGTATTTTTGTACAAACATTTGTGTGAAGTCTCACATGATGGAATGAAACTTCAGGTGCCAGAATTTATAAATTGCTTGTTTTTGTCTTGCATGTTAGTCATATTACTATGTAATGTACCTCACATCAGAAAGATGTGTTATATATAATGTCTTTATTAGAGATACTTCACCAATGCCAGTTTCTATGTCCGTGGTGGTCCAGTGTTCCTTATGATTGGTGGTGAAGGGACTGCAGATCCTATATGGATGGTTACATCACAGTGGATCGAGTATGCTCAACGTTATAATGCTCTCTGCTTCATGTTAGAACATCGATATTATGGTGCAAGTCACCCCACAAGGTCAGTGAGTAAACCAGAAACATATGCATTATTTTGCCTATTAGGTATCTTATATGTCAAAGTCCAGATACTGAGTTGAGACCTATTGTGAATTCTTAATATTGTGTTCCCTCTAATCTGCATGCCAGCTGATCATTTCATTTTCTGATAAGTGTTACTTTTCAGATATAGGTAATAAAGAGACAATATTCAGGCCTTAATTTTAATATGCTTTTCAGTTTTTGAATGAAATCACAATATGGTTTGGAATAAGAACATACACCCTATAAGGTCAGTGATGTTCAGTGTTTAATTACACATATATCTGAACCAAGGTAAATGGTTATGTGCTGAGATACAGAATTATACACTCTACAGAACATACTGCTGTTCGACTGCACCACTCTGTCTATTAGCCAGAGACATAAGATCTGTCACAGACTAGCTAACCTCTCATTGGTGTTGTAATTTGCTTGTTCTTTTAGACATAAATCACATAATATCATGTTTACCCATATTAATCACACTTTTCGGTCATTTAAATAGGTATGTCACACACTTGTGGCATTATTTTCATAAAATATATCCTCCACTTACACTTCAGTATTGTGTGGTTGGTACAGGGAAGGGAATAGGTTTATGACATGCACGCAACTTAACATGGTGTAACCCATATTTATTTGTGGTTATGTAATCTTGCTGTCAGTACCAGTAGGGGTGCTATCATTTCCTGCAAACATGCCGTCCTATTTCTGTAAGATGTGTGCATTCTGTGTCCAGGTCTTCAGTGGTCTTTTCACTTTATATATTCAAATTAACATTTTGTATATATTTCTCTTCTATTATGTGTATTACGTGCTCTGCCCATCTCATCCTCTAGTAAAACTTCATTAACAGTACAAATTGTGAAGTTCCTCATTTTGTAATTTTCTCCATATTCCTAGGACTTTTTTAGCTTATGTATGAAATTTTGTATAAGGGCTGATACACATCGCTCCTTTACAGGGATCTGAGTTCAAGGAATTTGGTTTACCTGAGCAGTGAACAGGCCCTTGCAGACCTTGCATACTTTATCGAAGCCATGACAGTCAAGTATGAAGTGCCTGAAGGAACCAAGTGGATAGCATTTGGGGGCTCATATTCAGGGTCCCTTGCTGCTTGGCTGCGAGCCAAGTATCCTCACCTAGTTCATGGAGCTGTGTCAGCCAGTGCACCCCTGTTAGCAAAGGCAGACTTCAGAGGTATACCTTTTGGAGTTAACTATATACAGACTTAGGTTTGTGCTCTTTTTGATAAAATTTTTTGTATTTTGTGTAAATTTTCAGGTTTTCTTATTGTTCCATCAATGTAAGTTTCCAATTTATATGGATTTTTGGTAAAGGGGATTGAAGTAAATATTCATTTCTCTTACCAGACATGGTGGCTCTTCTACAATTTATAAATGTAAAACAGTTGCTACTGCAGAATAGTGGTCGAACAACAACACAAACATGTTTAGCACACAGTTTTCAGCACATTCAATGTGTCAACAAGAAGCGAAATGAGCGCATTTTTCCTTACTCCCTCATCAGGCTGAACACAAATGACTTGCCGTGAAGAGTGTCCAATGCTCACGTGACTGTTGTGCAATGTTGGCAGATTTTTAGGAGATTATCTCGCAACTACTTAGCAATGAGTGCAGAGGTGACTGTATATATAATTTTTATTCAAAATCGACGATGTAAGAATTATGATTTAGTATAAGAATCAGTACGAGAAACATTGGGTGCATGAAATATGCATGGGTGAACTGTATCGTCAGTTGAGTGAGTACAGAAGCTCAAAGAATATTGTACCCTATATTCTGAAAATATTAAGACTTCAAGTGTTAGTTCATGATATTTTTAACATTTGTTTCAGAGTATTACAGAGTTGTTCAAGATGATCTGGCCATGTATAATCTTTTTTGTGTTGCTGCTATTAGACATGCTACTCAAGAATTGAGCATGCTATTGAAGGATTCATTTGGCCATAAGATTGTGAATAAACTGTTCAAGTAAGTAACAGGGATGAATTGCACAAGTATTGATCTGAAAGTATGTCAGATGTGAGAAAATCTGACACTACACATCTGTGTTCAAAAGATTGTGAATTATGCTTTTTTTTTACACAAATTTTTCTCAATATTCTGCAGCTGTAATTATTTTGACCTGAATGCAACGTAAACTCTTCCTCTATGAAAAGTGCTATTCACATGTTTCATGCACTGAAACTTTCAGATACTAATTTTTTTTTTAAAATGTACATTCATTATACAGGTATATGTGGTAAATTACTGTTTAGGATTGAAGTGCCCAGTAAAGTATTAGGACCTAAGAAGGATAAAGTATTGACAACTTAACTGTACTCCTGTTGAAACTTACTTTTTGCTTTCAGTTTATGTGACCCAATTGATGTTTTAGAGAAGAATGATGTGTCAAACCTCTATGATACTTTAGCAGGGAATTTAGCCGGAATAGCACAATATAATGGTGACAATCGTCAGTTTGAAGGGTTATCATTAAATATGACTCTTAAGTCAGTATGTGCTATTATGGATGATGAAAGCCTCGGTACACCAGTGAAACGGTATTCACTGGTGAACAACAAACTGCTTGAAAAATATAACAAGAAATGTCTTGATTACAAATATGATAAATTGATTGCCTACTTGAGTCAAACAGAATGGGACTCTGAAGCTGGTCAAACTGGAGGTAACATTTTATTCAGTCACTCCTCTTTTTCAGATGGTACAGTCTGCATTTATTTCAATCTTTATATTCATGCATGTATTTAACTTTGTATTATGTGGGCTAAAATGATGTTCTGATGCTTTAGAATAAATTCATTCCTTGCATGTGAATGAGTTAACCCTTTAAAGCTCAGTGGTTACTATAAAAACCATATACTTTAATAATCAGTAACTGCATATTTTTGACAGGGTGTAATTATTTGTTCCTTATGAATCTTAGATTAAACAGCATTTATTTTCCTAAACAGCATTAACCACCTGATGTTTTTAGTGGAGATGTGTTGTGTTTATTTTCTGTAGAAACAAAATTATTATGTGTTATTTAGCTGAGATTCAGTTTAAAAGTGTTAACTAATCATATAGCATTCACTTGAATCTTGCGTTGAAGCCTGGGATCAGGTGTCATGATTTTAATATTTTGTTGACATTTTTCCTTTTTGTGTTTTGGTCATGTTGTGCTTTTTTCCCTCCCTTCTGAAGATAGTACAATAAAACATACTCGGATCCAAGTATTGCAGTTGAGTATAGCAGAAGATCCCAGGTTTGAATTTTAGCCTGGAGACAGGCTGCCCTAATGAAGGGTGTTTTTTTTTAGTTCCTCTAGACATGCCAGTATGCTGAGATAATGTCTAAAAGTAGGCCACAGCTACTTTCCTTCCATGCCCTGTCTAATGTATACAATAAAACTAACAGTCAGTGGTACGTGGTCTTTGCATTTAAATAGCTCAATAGTGAGTCGGACAGAATCGACTAAGAATGAAATTGACGTGAAACGGAAACCTGCCTCAGTTATGGGATGATCATGTAATAAAATAACTATAAAAAACTGTGCAACATGGTAGGGGAGAGAAATAGGAAATGAATGTTAATGTGATCCAGAAACTGTTACAACTGTGTAGAATCCAAAAGAGCCCTAAAATATTTCTTTAGCTTTATTCAGGCTTCAAACACTTCATAAATTAGGTTCTTTGAAATTTGCATGCTATTGAGGTTTCGGAACATGATTGTGAATTGTGAATATAGAAGTATAATACGCAGAAAGACTAATCCTTAAGTGAGGTGCATTTTGAGCAAAGGATATCTTTTTCAGGTCGGCAGTGGGTGTACCAAACATGTACAGAATTTGGCTTCTACCAGACTTCAGATTTAACTGCTCAGGTATTTGGAGACTATTTCCCCCTGGATTTCTTTATCCAACAGTGTTCCGATGTTTTCGGTCCAAGGTATGATGATTGTTGAATTGACAGCGTTTATTTACATATATTATCACTTGTCATATAGTCGTAACTGGAGCTGGATATAATTGCAGTGTAAAGAATTTATTATTATTCATTGTCTGTAATTTCAGTATTTCTGTATAATGAGCAAGTGTGTTTGTGTGCAGATATAATGGGACGCTGGTAATGCAAGGAGTTAAACGTACTAATACAATTTATGGAGCATTAAACATTCAGGCTACCCGTGTTGTGTCCGTTCATGGCTCCGTTGATCCATGGCATGTATTGGGAATTACGCAAACCATTAAGAAAGATTCACCAGCAATCTATATCAAAGGTGTGTTGCATCTGTTTTCTTTTTAAAAACTACTGATTATCTTGGTAAGCTCACTATGTCATCACATTGCATACAGTGCCATAATGTAAGCATAAGAAAGAAAGGAAAAAAGAAAAACTGAAGAATGCTGTATTAAGTTCCCAAAAATGAGAGTCACTTTCTTCAGAAATCAGAATTCTGTTTGCTAAATTTCATGCCATGTGGAAGAAAGGATGTTCAGTGAACTTGATCAGTACCTTCATCATAAAGTAATTTGCTGTATATAGATATACATACCCATCTACAGATCTCTGCAGTACATCATTGTGATTAGAAAGTTTATAAATCTTAAGTTATTGTAAGATTTGAGGTTTTCACAGCGGTCAGTATGAAGATTTCTGTCTTCTGGGTTGTTGCGCTGTGTAGTCTGGTCGATGTT
>NW_019059694.1:768259-801600 GCF_000696155.1 Zootermopsis nevadensis | reverse complement strand
ATCGCCCTGATGATGGAGGCAGTATGACCTCTGAAACGTTGGTAAACATCGACCAGACTACACAGCACAACAACCCAGAAGACAGAAATCTTCATACTCATCGCCCTGATGATGGAGGCTGTATGACCTCTGAAACGTTGGTAAACATCGACCAGACTATACAGCGCAACAACCCAGAAGACAGAAATCTTCTCTTAAGTTATTGTTATTTTTATATTAATGTTTGCATTTTGTTGTAGAAGATGCAGACTTTTGTCATCCCTTAGAATTCAGTTTTGCATTAGAAGTGCAGTATGGCTGGATTTAACTGGCTTATCATATGGTTCAGTAACACTTACAAATTTTCAGTTTTCAGAAAATTTCTTGCCTAGCTCTGTGAATTATTTTCTCAAGAACTGTGCTGTATGGAGTGAATTTGTATAATATAAACATTCCACCCTTATTTTTGTAGCTTTTAAAAGCACGATTTGAAGCTTTCATGGCAACCAAGTAGATACTTTTAAAAGCATTTTGTATCATGTAGAACCAGTGATTTTGTCTGTTCTTCATGACGGTGAATTGGTTCGCAGGAACAGCGCATTGTGCCGACATGTACCCCAGTTTGTCATCAGATCTGCCGCAGCTCGTGGCAGCCAGGAAAAAGATTAGTGACCTAATTGGACAGTGGTTGGGTGATGATTAAATTAGTATAACATAAGTGTAATGAAAATGTCAATACATTAGATCTCATTAATGCTTGTTAATTTACAAACATAAATTTTGTAACAAATAGAAAATAAAGGAAATTTATTGATTCCCAAAAGTTTTGTAGTTGATTCATTATGTTAATATCAGTTTTGATGTTATAAATTTTTGAGCTATATTTGATACACGCACCATTTTGGGAGTTGGCTGTATTTCTTAGTTCTTAGGTGTGTATACTGACAGATTTGTTATACTTTTATACTTTTAACAGTAATTTAATCCTGACCATTGCCACTGATGTTAACATGTACTGCCAACACAGCCATGTGGCGGTCCTTTAAATTACAAATCCCGCTGGCTTATACAACCAAGTGCTGGGATTCATTGCATTCTCTGAACCAAATATTGCAAGGTAAATCTTATTTTATGTTACATGTGTTTTGTGAGATGCTCTTTGGTTCTGAAGCTTCCCACCGCCTAAATTTCATCCTTTTCCCAATTTTATTGTCATATTCATTGATGTAATTAAATATCAACCGCCACGGTGGTCTAGCGGTTAGAACGCTGGCCTTGTAATCCTGGGATCCCGGGTTTGATTCCCAGCAGTGCCCGGATTTATAACTTGTGTTGGGCAAGGCTTCCCTGGTTTGTCCGTGGCATCCCATACTCCATACACACAGAAGAAGGCAGTGGCAAACCACTTCTGTATCACCTGCCTAAAAAACATATGAACGGGTCCCAGTCCGAGAAATGACGGAAGGATCCTGCTCATAATGTCGCCAACCTCCTGTAAAGGAGACAGCGTAATAAAGAAGAGTTAAATCTCATCTTTGTATTGTATTTTGGTGTTCCTACTCGTGGATGCCATTCACGTTCAGCATAATTACAGAATGAATCGCCAAATCACAATGACAGAAGAAAGTGTGCTATTTTTGGGCTGCTATGGCTGAGTTATCAATTTACCATGTCCTCGGGTATGAAACCACAGGTTCTGGCTGGAGGTGAGTCGTCAGAAATGTAAAATATTATGTAGGACTTTGGGTATTTATGGCAGTGATTATGAAGATGGCAGTCTTCTGGGTCATAGCAGTGTATTTTGTTTGTTTTCACAAATATTTTACTTAAACTGAAGTTGTAATTTGATTTTATGTTAGTCAAGACATGCCACATTAATAAACTAAAATTCCAGGAAGATACTAATAGAATAACCTCTGTATGTCATTCCATGCAGAAACTGGTAAATTCTTGTTGGAAATTTTAAATGAAAACAGTTCCATGATATCAGCAAAACTAGAGTTAGATGAAACAACTAACAAGTCATTTTTTGTAATACTTTCAGCAGACATTATTTGAGAATTTTTCTAACAGTGCTAGTACTTGACTGTGTCAGTCTGTCAGTAAGTAGCAACACCGACCAGTGTGATAAACATTGTATTTAAATGCAAAACTAAATTTTACAGATGAATTTTTGTTCAGACAGTAGAATCATGGTTACATCTTTATTGAGTAGATTAAACTTTGTTTACAAGTGTCAGCTGTTGAGATTATATTTTATGGTATGTGGGTTTTATTTGGGGTAAAGTCATTGGATGGTCAAAACTACTACATAAAAAGGGAATTCTATGGTTTGTACTCTTTGCCAGATACAAAGACGAGAAAATTAAGGAGGATGAGATGGGTGGGGCATGTTCACGAAATTTTGGTTGGGAAGCCTGAAGGGAAGTGACTGCACAGAAGACCTACGTGTTTTGGTGACGTTAAAATGGATCTTAGGGAAACAGGATTTGGTTGTATGCATAGGATGACGACTGGTGGTGGGACCTTGTGGACACGGTAATCAATGTTCTGGTTCCATAAAAGTCAGAAAATTTCTTGGCTTTCTGAATATATTGTTAGCTTCTCACGAAAGACTCTGCCCCATGAAATCAGTTAGTTGAACAGAACCATCTCTAAAGTTTCATTAAGCACACGCCATGGAGACATTGTGAAGGTGGAATTGTGGCTCCGTAGTGTCAACTTCTGCATTAGAAGAAGGTGAGTGGTCATCTTTGCCATTTTTGTGTTTACTGCCCCATGACTAGTGTTATGGACATTAAAAAGTTTCGACTTCAGCATGTAGCATGGCTGGGCTGATATTTTTCGTTGGTGTAAGTTGAAATTGTCGGAAAATATATACGATATAAATAATTGTCTACGGAATATCAATGGTCCTATCCAATCAGTCTTAAAATAAATATTACAGAAGTAGTCTGTGAAAATGTCAACCGAATGAAACTGTCTTAGGTTTATATTGAAAGTCGTTTTTACTGTTGACGATGATGAAGTCAAAGTTCTACGACAACGAACTTTCTTAGCTGAGCCAGCTTAGTCAGCTGAGTATTGCAACCGATATCACAATTGTTCTTGTACAGCACGCCACTGTTTTCTCTGGCATGCAATGTGTGATGCACGCTGCTGATACCATATGACGCCTCTCTCATCCCTGATATTGACACCACAATACACTTTGCGAGCCTCTCCACAAAATATCATCTTGCACTGGAAGCACACCGGACGTTTGTCAAGGCGGGGGAGAAATCAACCGTGTCAGTTCCATTGAATTAAACGTGTGTTCGGGGGCTTTCTATCTTTCCTTTCTCAACTGAACGTCAAAATCATCGCACTCTGAGGTTTCGTACGTTTCCTGATTTCAAACGAGAATTTCTGCCTTATGAAGCCCATCTTCCTTTAAATGCTTCTGTATGTGTTCAGGCTAGCAAGAACTCCAGTTATTGGCGCACAGTGTCCATTGTCTGACGTATATTTTATATGCAATGAAAGGTACTGTGTGACATATCAAGTGATATATCTATCAGTTATGCTTCACACAATGAACATTGTCTAATATATTGTCACAAACCTTAGAGAATAATATATTAATCAATTCCTTTACACGATTTCCATCAGTGTACGAGTAGTTTCCGAATGCGTTAAGTTTGCTCGATGTAACATCCAAAGTTAATTTCGTCACCATTGTTTAGTTGTCGATGTGTAGAAGAAGGCTTTTCCAAAATTTGTGATTATGTTTATGATCTACCTCCACACAAATTTTACATGATTATGTCCAACGGTTAATTAGTTATCGCCATCAGACCAAAATCTTAAAATAAGCTGAAGATAGTTTATAGTTTTTCATATTAAGAGGAAAACGAAGAGAAAGTAGGCATTTAAGTTGAATTTATCTGGCTCAGGACTGGGATCGGTGGTGGGCTTTTGTGAACACGGTAATAAACCTGGTTCCATAAAAGGCGGAGAATTTCTTGATTAGCTGAGCGACTGTTAGTTTCTAAGAAAAAGGACTACTCCACTGAGGTCAGCAGTAGCAATGGCAGTAGTAATAGTAGTAGTAGTAGTAGTGGTAGTAGTAGTAGTAGTAGTAGTAGTAGTGGTAGTAATGGTGCCTGCGTTGCTTTACACCAATCAAAATGTTCAGTTAAAAAGAGAAGGTCGTGAGAGTTTCATCCCACATATTTCGTTGTTTTCTTCTCAAGAGATAATCTTAACAACTGACAGTTGTGAATTCGCGAAATTGAGGTAGACAGGAGATGAAGCGAAATAACGCTGGGGAAATCTACTCTGCCGCTATAAATCCTTCATGGGTTGGACTCCTTGAACCCAGAGTCGGAGGGACATCAGGACATCCACAGCGCAATCAATACCAGTGCTACGTTAACAGTTCAGATAATGCACTTTGACGAGCTGCAGCCCCTATTTGTGTATGAATTCATAGTCGAAGCTTGGCGTGTTAAATGTGGGGGAGTATTCTTGGAAACTGGGAATACTGAGATGTTTAAAATCGAATCTTATTCCTAAGGATGTAGGCCGCTAGTACGCGAACTCATTCCATTTGCATTGGGACTCGTTTTTGGTATGAACGATGTAGAACCGTACGGTACACCATCGAAGGTAAGATTTATAGGCCGACTTACTTGTCAGCTAGTTAGTTCGTTAAGGCGTGTTAAAAATAGGTGGGGCTTGTCTATATCAGAGAAGAGGGTTAAATCCTGATGAAGTGGCCTTGTTCTTTAGGAAGAATATCGACACTTTTCTTTAATAACTCCATGGGGCTTCAGAAGTAAATAGATGCTCCTGAGGCGCACGAGTTAAGTCCTAAATCTGATGTCCTATTCCTTTAATATTATCTCATTCCCAGGTCTCCCAAGTGGTGTCTTCCCTTCAGGTTCTCCGACCAAATCTCCGTGTGCATTTCTCATTTGTAACATGCGCACTGCATGCCCCACCCATCTGCATTAAGTTTTGTCCCCAGCCTGTTTCTAATCTGTAGACACTTCATGATTACTAGTGATACTCTGAGAGACTGTGATGTTGGTTGACGCGAACTTAATTGTGTAATCTGTTTGCTGCTGCAATGTCTTCGTCACATCTAAGGAAATCTTACTGTGCAGTGTATAACAGATCGGTTTCACTGCTGAAATTGAGATACCAATCTTCCTCGCTAGACGGGGTGTGGCCACCCCACCCTCATTTGAACACAGGCCCTATACTGATATTAGTGTGGAAGGTATGTGATAACTTACAATCACTGAGCATTCTGCCCCCTAAATGGAAGATGTGATACAACCCTATCTTACGGTAAGAGGATACTGAATGTGTAGGCTATATATAATCACATTTTATAATGTGACATTCGTCCGTAGAAGTTACAGAAGGTAGTTTGTTGTTTCCGCAATATTATATTTCACTCTTACACTTAGGGTCAGTGGGATTGGTGTGGATGTGCTGACGATAGGAGTTACTAATTGGAAGCTAATGAACACAACCCTTGAGACTGTTGCTCTCTGACAGTAGTATTATGTTCTAAGGTATATGAGACTAAAGTTTGTTTGCAAGTCCTGGACAGGTCTTGAAGATCTTAATGAAACTGAACAATCACGGAGTCCGCAAGAGTATTCGAAGTTCACCCTTGCGTTCCCGATTGAAAATCTCACAGAAAGAATCGTTGCCTAACACATGGCACTGAGTGAATATTTTTCCCGTTCCTGTAGCACTCGTAAATCAGGCTTCAAATGTGTGGTCCAATCGAAAAGAAAAAAACAAAACAACTTATAATGTCTGTAGAATTATTTGGAGGGGGAGGAAAGGAAATTCCTTGACAGTACAAACGAGTTGCCTCTAATAATAACTGAAACAGATGTAGCACTCTTGAATATTGAGCTAATTAAGGAAAAATATGCTTCTAGTTACTTTAAAGACCCAGCGAGTGATTGGAATATTCCAGAAAGTTGTGGGACACGTTTTAAGTGTGACGATTCTCACTAACGTGGAAAATATCCATTTGTTTCTTCATAAACATTTTTCTTGGAACCTGAGCTCTGTATTTGACCCCTTAAAACCAAAGTTTGCCTACATAATGTTTAATGATTTAGTCATTACCGTAAAGGAAACACAACCCGTCTCCATTAGAAGATTCAACTGGTTAATCTGTTTAGGGGGTTGAATGCTGTTTACTGTGAGAATCATACGAACCCATAAATATAATCTGTACGCTAAATGCAGAGTTACTGATTGTTTAGCAGGTGGTAGATGAAGTTACCAATTGGATTTAAAGAGTTTAGGAAGAAGGTAAAATGAAATATAATTTCGGCGTTCTATCAAATTGACCTAACCCTTTCTCTTGTAGACATTTATGTTTTCAAATGCCAGGCATGTACTTCGTCCCATAATGGAATTTCATTATCATCTTTGTAACGGTACACTGAAACACCCTGTTGTGTGTGTTGACTTCCCTGGAGCTATCCATCAGTCGCAATTTAGCCGACAGATGTGGGGAGAGAGCTTTTCGCCGCTCGATGGCAGATACACAGCTTCTGGGCTCCTGCATATCATAGCAGATCACGTCAGTAACGACATGGCCCTAAAAGCGTCTCCGAGTTTCTGAGACTACTACACTGTATGATCCACGGTTTCGTAAGAAGGCCCTGTTGAAATCAATGCAGGGGAAACTAGCCTAAAATGACATGGCTGGGTAAAATGATACATCTGTATTGTTAGAAAATGTATTACTGGAATGATTTTAAACCTCGCGCCGTTAGGTTTGTCATGTTGGTGCCCGTCACCAGTGAAATATGGTGGGCTGAGGGAAGGTGGTATTCCAGCTTCGTGTGCGAAAGTTTGTTTTCTGGCGTTTATCTTACGGTTTTACAGTTACAGTTTATCAACATTGGCAACCAAGATTTGTGACCAGCTTATTGAAACATATATCCTGTGAAGACTTTGTAAGTAAGTCATGAATAATGTTAATTTCTTCCATCAGTGTTTTTTTGTTTTAGATTACGCTGCAGAAAACAAATGCAGCCAACTGTGGGTTAAATTACATACTAGATTTGTGTATTAACTCGTATTCAATAGCACTGATTATTTTCCTTTGTTAGTCGATAATGCTCAATTTAGTGTATTCAGGTCTCATTGTGAAGA
Source organism: Zootermopsis nevadensis (assembly GCF_000696155.1). Next base: position 794,442 of record NW_019059694.1, on the reverse strand, counting down.
AATTAGCTCTTACTTTTGTAAAACTCGATTATTTGAACGTGTTTTTACTTTATTTTCAATAGGAAGCTGCTGCTGTTATTGCGTTATGTTGTTTTCTGATTGGCTCTCCTGTGCCTAATATTATGTTGTTAAATCGTGATGAAATTACACGTTCTCTTTTCTTAGTTGGTTAACATAATAATAGTTCATGAGAAGAATATTATTTTAATCAGGGCCTTTAACCAAAATAACAAACTGAGGGAATTTTGATAATATATTTTAAAATTCCAATAGGGAGATTTGTTGCGTTTTTAATAAACATTTCTTCATACTCCACACATTACAGAAAGCATGTATACATACATTCTGAGGTCAATGCTGATGCGTTAACCTGATTTATATAGGTATGTAATTTTAGACCAGTCAGACCGAAGAGTATCTGTCTAAGAACTACAAACATTACGTGCATGGGCGTTTCCAGAATTCCTCAGGCGGACAGTAGAAACATCAAAGTGTACGCGAAGCATCGAATGTTTGAAGGGAGAATTGCCCTTATGCTTCAGAACCATGTCTAACTTAAGAAGACAAATAAGGAGTATGGAAGTATAGCTCCACGCGTTATAGATCTCTGTTAGAGTGAGCTGAGTGATTATCTTCAGGCTTTGTGTTTAACTCGTTCTCATTGTACTGTATGTACGTACAAAGGGCTGGGTGGGCAATAGTGGTTCTGTGGTCATAGTGGCAAAGAAATTATGTCGACGCACACGTCGGGAGTCAGGTCTCGTTCTCACGCATTTCGCTATGCGTACTACGTTACCCACAAGCCTATTATTAGATTTGACCACCCTAATAATATTTGATGAAGATTACAAATTATGAAGTGGCCCTCGTTATGTTACTTTCTGTTTTAAGTTCAAATGTTATTCTCAGTCATTGTCCATTTTATGTATCCTGTTGTGATTGTTAGCATAGGTACAGGTTTTGGCCTACACGATATATTTTATTAGTAAAGATATTACTGGGGCGACATGTTTCGGCTCCGCAGGGTCTCAGTTTCAGTATGTGTTCTTCCCTTAAAGTGAGAGACCAAGTTTCACACCCATATAAAACAAAAGGTAAAATTATAGCCCAGGAAGCTTCAGTATTCAAGATTTTAGGCATGAAACGTTCTGAAGTTAATGGTAACAAGTGTTGACCGAATTTAATCTGCTCTTAATTTCTTTGATAATGCAATTTCATTATGTTATTGTAGTTCTATAATATTTGAACCTTCCACATTTTCGAAGGATTTATTAGGAAGGTCTTGTTATGATTTTGCCCTGCATTCTGGTGACGAGACACAGATACTTCTCTTAGAACGATATTGATGAATACGAAGAAGACAGAGTCAAAGATGAAAATATATTGTGACTTTGACCTGATAATTCTCAAAATACTTCAACTGGCAGAGGCATGACTCGGAGCAGAGCGAAGGAGGGTGGCTGTCAGGAAGGGATCCATTCGTAGGGAAAAGTATTCCGAGATTCAAAGGAAGGGGCGGTCGGCTTTTCGTTGTGCAATAGCAAGGATTGTCACACGAAGATACAAATTAGCGTCAGTCAGTCTTCCTTACAGCTAGTTTATTGCAACCTTTCTCTCGAGACTTTCACAACTTAAAATGCATTTTCTTTTGAAAAAAATAAAATGTTTCAGGTCGTCGATTAGTGTCAGTGAAGTTTTACGGCGTTTTTAAAAGTGGAAGACCATGGTGCGAGGCATTACACTTTACACAGGCAAGGTAGTAACTTACATTTTAAAGTGCTAATTATATGAAACAAGAGCTAAGATTGACGGGCCTATGAAAGGTGTTGCCAGGTCGCAAACATCGCTGATGAACGTGGTTCTGGTATTAGGGCAGTAAAGTTCAATCGACAGATCTGGCAACATTGCAACAATGGAGTTTTGTGTCTCTTGGCGCAACATGCCGTCACTCACTCGCCTTCTTTTTTGAATTCTACAATAGTAATGACAGACGTCGCAAACTGAAGCACTGCAGAGTGCAATGAAAGTCGACAGGACGATGGATTGCAAGACATCGAGGAACAGGCGATAAGATATGTAGCAACAGCAGAGTGAATCTCTCCGCCGCATTTATTAGTCTTCACAAGGAATAGAGTGAGGATGCCAGGAAGAGGGAAGTAGAATTTAATTTGCGTTGACAGTCAACCAGAAGGAAGAGATTGCAGTGGAACGACCAGTGCCATAGGAGGAGGTGACATGAAAGAGACATTTCACAAATCTTGAGTCACTGAACACTGAAGACTATGAAGTAAGAGGCAGTTTTGCCATTTCGACACTCTCCTAGACAGAATGGAAAGGAAATTGAAGACGTTTAAATTAGAGTCAATCACGATCTGAAATTTGGCAGAGAAATATTACAGGATAGCATGATAACAGATTTGAAGCTGAAGAGGTGTGGACAAAAACCTCGTAAAAATTTACTTCAAGAACGCGTCAAAGATTAATTATCTACTCAGCAATAGAACTGCAGTACTAAACAAACAACGCCATAATTTAACATGATATGTGTGTGTGTGTGCAGTTTGATAAGGAAAGAACGAAGATTGGGTGGATTAGCTGGGCGGAGCATGTGATATGGGAGTGATTATAAATGCATACAAAATTGTAGTTGAAAACCCGGAAAGAAGATAATTCTTTGTAGACGCAGGAGCAGATGGGAGGATCAAGAAGTATGATACGATTTTGTAGACTGGATTAATCTGGCCCGGAACAGGGGCCAGTGGTTGGCTCTTGCAATCACGGCGATGTATCTTAGGTTCCATACAAGACGAGGAAATTATTGACCAGCTGAACGACTATTAGGTTGTGAAAGGGGACTCGGCACCATTGAGTTAGCTGTAGAGCTGCAGTATCAAAAAGCCAGCGTTGCGTAATTTGACTAATACTAGTAAACACATATCCATGCATTTCACGAATATTTGGAAGCATGAAAACCATTGTTTTGACAACCATTGAGCCTAAGAAAGAAAGGTATATTTTTCTTCTAGCCCCTAAGTCCAGATCAGCTCTGAGGCCCACCCAGCCTCCTGTCCAATGGGTGCCGGGGTCCTTTCCCGGGGGAAAAGCGTGGCTGGGGCGTGACACTGACCACTCACCCCCATCTAGTGCCGAAATTGAGAAAGAGTAGGAGCTATAAGCCTCTCCCCATAAGCTTCTGTACGAGGTGCGATCGGAAAGTTTCTAGACTGAGCCTATAAAAACCCGTACACTTATCTCAGGTATTAAATTCATCCATCACCCTCGAGGTAGTTCCCCTGGGAGTGAACACAACGATCCCAGCGCCGCTGCCAAGCCTGGAAGCATCCCTGGAAATATTTCTTTGTCAGCCTGTCAAGCACCATCTGCGATTCTGCCTGAATCTCTTCTATCGTCTCAAATCTCCTTCCCTTTAGCTGAATTTTCATCTTTGGGAAGAGGAAGAAGTCACACGGAGCTTAGAAAGGAAGTTGGGGTCGGTTCTTGCAAGATCTTGGAGCTCCTGACAAACGAGAAGTCAAGTCGATTCTGCTTCTGGTCCTCAGACAGGATGCGTCGCAGGTGGAGTTCTTCCTTTAGAATCAGCTGACAGGTCCCATAGCCTATCCCAACAATGTCGCACAAGTCGTACAAGTGATGGTACGACGTCGATCTTCGTGAATGGCCTGCCAAATCTTCGTGATTTGTTCATGAAAATCCGCCATTCCGAAATCGCAGGAGGGTCGGTGTAATGACCTACCAAAACGCCCGTAACTAAGAAACAAATGCTAATTCGATGATGCCGGCTGGCACACTGATTCACTATGAATGTAGGCCGCACCCCCTAGCGGCAGAAGCTCGTACTACATCCGGTTCGCCCTCTATTGACACAGTCTTGAAACTTTCCGATCGCACCTCGTATGGCGTATTGTGGGACAGCGTCTACAGTCTCACACTATACCCACAAGATCTACCTGAATATTTACCTCCCATCTGGGCCAGAGTTTTCCGAATGGTTATTTAATATCTGAATAGTACCTTCGAAAAGGCAAGACAGGACCGGATGCGGACTATTGTCAACACGGTAAGGAACCTTTGGGTTCTGTAAAAGGCAGAGAACGTTCTGGCTAGCTGGACGACTATTAGTTTGTTAAGATGGACTCTGATCTATTGGGTTAGTTAATTAGTTAACCCATCATTCGCCTGAAGAGATGCAACCTATGAAAACATCAGTGGGAAAACAGTAATCTTTTCGAAAGTAGAAACTGATAACTTAGTTTCCGAATAACAGACCTAGATCGTTATCACCTCGCTAATGTGCTCGTTTTACGTAGGCTATTGAATTAGCAGTTTAAACTTCTTTTCTTTTTGTATGGATTTGTTATTTTTTGTTTCTTCCATTCGTTCTTTTGTTTGTGTTTCTGTCCACATTTCAATGACGTTATTTATTTTGAAACAGAATTAGCTTTGGGGTTTGTAATTTTAAATTTTAATAGAAAAAATTACTTTTTAAGCCCGCGTGGATATTCAAATCAGTCATTAGAGGAATTTGTCCCGCGAAACGCTGTCTGTAAACCATTACCATAACTTCATTTCGTACCATAATTTCTAGAATTGCAGCCACTAACATTTTTATTCCGTACCGCCTAATGGCATACCAGGTCACGCTTCAGGCAGTGCTGGATTGTGGGATGCATTGCGGGGCCTTTCCTGTTGTAAATTAAAATACAAACATTCCCTGTACCACTCGGTGACAATGCCCTCTATTCTAACAACAAAAAATGTTTGCACAGGAAGCTCTCAGAGCGAGCAAATCAATATGTAATTCAATATGACAGAAAATTAACAAGTACTGTACTTTGTCATTTCATGCAACGATGCATTAACAGCGTGTTCCCGCATATTTTATTTTCAGATCGCTGTTATGAGCTTGAATTTACTAGTTCTGACCCTCGCTGTGATGTAGTCGCGTAATCCCAGGAGTTACGCAATCACATAATTACCAGTTGTAGAATATTTGTAATAGGCTACCCTAAAGGCTCATTGTGCGTGGAGGTATCGGACAATATAAATTTAAAACACGAGGTTGATGTTGGAAATGTTTCCCTTTACGATATCGTGTCTTTGAATCCATATATTTACTACTGGATAATAAATGCGACATGTAAGCCCAGCTTTAGACCTATGACAATAATAATAATAACAGAATTTATTTCTGTTATTTTAATAAAAGAAATGGAATAGAATAGCTGAGGAGCTGCTAGTCGCTTAGCTGATCAAGAAATGTTTCTCCATTTACGATACCTGTAGTTTCTATCCTGAGCCAACAGAATCAAGTGCGCACTCTCATACTGCAAGATCCATTTCGATATTGTTTTTTCATTTACGATGATGTTTCTGTAATTTACAGTCAAGGTTATACACTCATTTTCCTACTACGGGTGTGCACTTAGTTTTAGACTTCCTAAAAATTAATTTTTGTAAGTCTGCCTTATTTGTTGTGCCTCGTGTGTTAGGTTTTGTTTGAGCGTCGATTACTTCACACAGTCACGCCTAACGGTAGAGTTTTAAATAACCTCTCCATAACAGACCTGAAGATGATGGATGTTATTCCATCTTAACATGCAGTCTCGTCAAAATTTCTCAGAATAAGTGATGCTGACTGTTCAGCGCCATGTACATTGCCTTCCTCATTTTTTTCTTGAAAACGTCGGGACAGAGTAACTTTATTATAAACAGGACGCGACCACTTCCTCTTCACCGTTATCATCTCGATGTCTGTGAGGGCGATGCAGACAATGCGATTGGAGCACCGCCACTGTTGTGCTGACGGAATGAATCGTGTTGGGTAGGAGAATGATGCGTGATTATTTCACGTCGAGCAGTCTGTCCGCGGCCACTAATATTGGCGTGCTGTGACTTGGTAATTAAAGCACGGAGGAAACCCTCCGTGTATCCTTTTAGAAGATAATCTAATATAAACTTACGATATTACCGACACGAATATTATACCTAAATGTGATTAGTCATGCATGTTGCTTCCCCCATCTTGTTCATACACGAGGAGATTTAGCGTGTATACAGGGTCTATATGAAATATGTGTCGTAGAACGAACCCTGAATTCAAGCGTCTGAACGCAATAGAACTTGTGTTGTCATCATGGATTGGAAGCGCCTTGTTTGATAGGTTGACATTTTATTAGGGCGGTTAAATCACGGAGAAGGAGATGGACAAAACACGCAACATGCTTGGATACATGAGAAATATGTACAAAATTTTGGTCGCAAAACTTGAAGAGAAGAGACTGTTTGGAATATACCGGTGTAGATGTGAAAATGTTTGGTCCGGATTCGTCAGACTCGGGATATTGTCCAGTGTCGTTCTGGTAACTAACGTTTAGGTTTTTTAAAAGAGTGGAAATTTCTTAGCCAACTGAGCAACTATTATCTTCTTAAGAATGACTCTGATCCATGGACGTAGTTAATTATGAACCAACTTCATTACTAGAAATTCATAAGACCTGTTATATGTATTACGATATTATTTCAGTGGTGGTGGATCACTTTGTGCAGGTTGTGAATTTCACCTAGCCCCCCACAAGGAAGTTCTTAAGTGCCCCTACAGTCTCTTGACCGTACGGCACTCATAACATGCTCCATATAAATCAGACAAGCAGTGTCAAGATGGCGTTCTGTTGGCTGTATCAGACTCAGGCTCGTAGAAACTTCTGTGAGATGTGACCTGAATTCACAACACGGTTTAAGACACACCCTATGTATACATATCTACCCCTCTCGACCCTCTCTTATGACCCAGGGTTTCAGTAATAAACAAGAGGGTTACGGGGGACTGCACACACGCAGTCTGCGAGAATTATATGATTAACGTGGACTGAGTGGAAGTTCTGTATGCACCGAGCTAAAATTATAATCCCAAAACTCTTGCGAGAGCCCATATGAAAACCACGAGTCTCATGTTTATTTCAGCGGGGCGCAGAGTGGCTTGACTTATGGGCAAAAGATGTAATTTGTAACTACATACGCCACAGCGACAAGAAAACAAGGAGTCACACTCTTATTGCAGCGACGGGCAATATTGCAGTATGCAGTGTGTGGTATCCACGCAGTAAGCAGGCGCACTTCAATTTGTGGAAGTTTCTAAATATATTTGCAATGTTGCATATTATAAAGATTTCTGTCTTCTGGGTTGTTGCGCTGTGTAGTCTGGTCGATGTTTACCAACGGTTCAGAGGTCATACTGCCTCCGTCATCAGGGCGATTCATCGCCCTAATGACGCCTCTGAAACGTTGGTAAACATCGACCAGACTACACATCCCAACAACCCAGAAGACAGAAATCTTCATACTCACCTCTGTGAAAACCTTAAATCATACATTCCATATTATGTTTTAGTGAAATATTGGTACCAAATACCACGCAGCAGATTCATTTTTGAGAAGCTGATACTGTCTCAGCTAGCTCACCCGCCTTTTATTCGGATCGAAGTTTAATTACTGTGTCCCTGTTCCTAGTCAGGTGAATCCAGTTCACTGTCTCCCAACTTGTTCCTTTAAGATGCATTTTGATATGATCCCTCCATTTGCGCCTACGTCTCACAAGTTGTCTCTCCTCCTAGTTTCTCAGATAAAATATTGCACTCAGTTTTAATCTTTCTTACCTATCTCATCGCCCTTAGCTTTATCACCATAATATTATTTTGCGGATTGTGCAATTACGAATCTGTTTAATTTACAAATTCGTCGATTCTCCCGTTTATTCAGCAAGTGACTCATAATTTTCTACTTCAAAGTTTGCAACAACATTTGTGGTCTCCAACTCAGCTTCGAGGAATCGATAAATAGGCGTCATTAATTTGAATTACGTTGCTAGTCAAGGAATTCTATGGAATATTCCATATTGTTACGCTACATTAAATGTTATTCCTCAAAAAATGATAGTAACAAGTCTTGACACTAGCGAAATCTTTGTACACTTTGTAGAATATCCCAATGTAGAAACTATTTGTTTTACAAACTCAGATGATGTAAAAGATTGCTCAGGTCTGCTTGAGATATTAAACGAGGCTTTGTCGATGAACAAGCTGGTTTAGGCTGTGGATCAACATCGTATTGATTTACCGTCAGTAAACCGTGCGGAGCTTCATCATTATATTTTACAACACTTTCATTTTCATCAAGTACATTTCACGTTTCTTCGGTTCTCGCAAATCTTCACCGAGTAAAACAGGTTCCATGGTTGACGGAAAATTTTGGTATTGTGCAGTATGTTTGGACTTAGCAATAAAGCCTAATAAATGTTTCAGGACGAAATAGAAGTCCACATAATATAAATAGTTTGGATAATTGACATTCTTAAGCGGTATTCTGGCACGAAACAGTAAGCATGAGGTGAGATTTCAGATTTTAACGGCGATGAGCGTATAGACGACCGTCTTCCGGCGCGTGGCGCCGTGTGATCTAGTATAAAATGACCGACGTTTTGGAGGAGCTTGCTACGCTCATTATCAAGATCTTCATGTTTCTCATTGGCCGCCCTGATAATGATGGCAGTAAGGACCTCTGAAACGTCGGTCAGTTTTTACGAAACTACAAGGCGTTACATCCCAGAAGACGGTCGTTTCAGTACGCACGCACGTACACAAAGAAAGACGAAACATTTGCAAGTAAGAAACAATTAAGAAAATTAACTTAACGACGAGAATCAAGTATTCGAGTAATGAAATTCAACGTGTACAATACGTTGCGTGACAGAGTTGAACACATTTGGTCATGTCCTAACATGAACATGCAGCAGTGGCATTTAGAACCTTACAGACGAGTGGAGGAGCAACAGGCAATGTCCTTCCCCCCCCTCATAGTGTAATCTGAATCCTAAATAATCTAAATTTGTGCGAAACGTAAAAAATGCGGGAGACGGAAAAATTGTATTTTCATTTTCGTAATCAGTGTGAAAGATACATTTACTTATCATAGAAACGTCTATGTGGTCAAAAATTAATTTGACAGTGTTAACAGTTGACAGAGTCAATTCAGGCTGTCCGGAATCCAGTTGTTCTGACTGAAGTGTTTGTGATTTTCCTCAGTCCCCTCCTATCATTTGCTTGGTAGCAGGTGCGACTGATGCTTTCTTCCACATCACTTCCAATTTGTTGTTCACTGTTGCCTTGTTATTCGATGCTGCATATTCTGAGCTATTGACAGCGTCGTTAAATAAACAATAAATAAACATGCGAAGTCAATAAAGTACTATAAATTATATAAATATTTGCATTTCTCGTACTGACATGTCAGAATGGTTCTCATCTAAGATGTGTACTAGTTTGATTGAAACTAACAACTATAAATTTCACGAACTTAAGAAGCAAATCATTCATGATCGCCGAAAATTCATTAGTGTCATCGAGACCACTGAGTATCTTAGTATTTAGCTTCAGGTGCCTCAGATTATGTGGGATGTTATCAGACCTATAAAGAAACGGTTTTGAACAGCATATCATATTTGAAAGTAAATAGTGTTCATTAAGTAGCTCACCACTGTAGCGTAAGGTGATCGCCTTTTCTTGGCATAAACGTGTATTAACTGATAAAACTATTGATTATAGTGAACCAGATAATTTATGTGGGTACAAATGGGGACAGAAGATGTTGGAATTACAATATGAAAATACCACGAAAGAACAGAGAAAAGAGGAATAGCACACGTAGGCCTAATTAGAACGTATATTTATAATCACTGAATGTAACCGAATTCATTTTCTGTCATGTACACCCACATGATTGGATTAGGTCAGTCAATGAATAAATCGCCTGGCTACGGTCTTCGCAAAAACAAGAATTTCCTCCCTTGCCACCTCATCCATACTGGTTCCTTTTCAGTTGAGATCGGGGGCTTTTCTCTCGGGGATAATGTAGTCGGAGCGTGAAGCATGCCATATGTTGTGGAGGTGGCATAAATAAAAGAATAGTAAAGTAATAGTAATAAACCTTCTGCCCATCTGGTGCTGAAATTAAGAATGCGTCGAACGTTACCTCCATTCCCTCATACGTTTCGTGGTACTTAGGAACAGGTGCATAGTCGCCGTCACATTACACGCGTCTTTGAACCATGCAAAGATAAATGATTGTGTCTGTGTGCAGGAACTCTGTCTGGCTTCGTTGACACGGCTGCAGTGCGGTCTGTAGCAACGTCCGCCGACGACGTAAGTGGTGTTATTGAAAAGAAGACAAAACGCTGACTGTAGATTCAAGAAGCTCAATATGAAAAGTCGACAGGCAGAGGGGGGATTCTTACAGAATCAGCAATACTACAAATCAGAGAGGGATGGACTTGGTTGGGACATTTCATACCATGTTCTTGAGGTATTGGCAAAGGGACATTGAGACAGAAAATCGGTTCTGAACAAAAATGAGATACGAAAGTTACGGAGAACAAACTGAAGGCAAGAAAGAGATTGGAAATAAATGTACATCCAAAAAATAAAGCAAGTTCCCGTTGCTGCTGCATGCTGCTTTCGTGTAGTTTTGTTCCGGGGGCAGCAAGCTGACCACGTATTTCTAGACTAACGACACGAACAGTTTGGGAAACACATGCGTATCGCAATAATTTTGGGCATGGTCGGGGAATTACACGGCTGGGCATTCATTACGCGTGATTTCCCAATTGGGGATTTTCAACAGTCACCCGCTCGCAAAAACTTGTGTAGGTTTCCATGTAAAGTCCTCATTCATGTTGCCCGATCTTAACCAAAATCGGAATGTGTCGACGACTTTGTGAAAATACGTAGTATTGCTCTAGTTTGAAGGGATGCATCCTGTAGGCTGAGTCTGTCTACACAAGGTTTCCTCTATTATGGTTTTAGTTTCTATTAAGAATTTACTACATGCTTAGACATTAATTGACCATCTTCAGGCAGTTCTTTTTAAGTGTTCGAAGCTAATACATTTGACTGCTAAATTTGTATACGTATTTTCTGTTGCTGACTTCACCGCACAATGGACTGTCTTGCCTATTTTAGTAGAAGGGACTTACCTGTGGAAAGCTGTAGCTGCACTGAAGGGGTCAAAAGGGGAAGTTACGTAAACACACTAGAAAAATTCCATACAGAACAGCATTAAAAAAAAGCGTTCGTTTAAACGAAAATAAAAACAGGCAGCAACAACCCCACTTTTGAAATTCTAACAAAACTCCGATAATACCTAAGGACTGTTTTCTGCATCAAACACCATTACCGTTCTACCTCTCCTCCACCCCAACCTCTCAGATCAACCCCTCAACTTCAACTAACCCAGTCAGTTCAACTGCTGCTGGCCACCAGTAACTACACCTGCATAGTTCGCGCTGCTAGAATAGGTAAGCTGCTTAGCACAGAGTTCATTACGTGGTGAAGTCAACAACAGAAAACACGTGTACAAATTTAGCAGTCAAATGCATTAGCTTCGAACACTTAAAGAAAACCGCATGAAGATGACGAACTAAGCTCGAAACATGTAATGGTTTTTTAATAAAAATTGAAAATGTAATAAAGACATTCTTGTGTAGACGGACTGTCACCGTGACTAATGCTTGAGTTGTTGCATTGGACAGACGGACAGGACGAAGTTAATAGGCGCATTTTTGCGAATTCTAGTTGCGCCTAGTTGTTAGAGTAGGCCTAATGCTTGTGTTTGTAGGTCCTAGACCATTTTGAGTTCCGAAAAAGTACGTATCTTGATCGAGGTACACAAATTAGGAAATGATTAGTTGATTTCAGTCGCGAAACGGTCGTTCGTAAATACTGTTGATTGTGGCTAGACATGAAATATAATCGTTTTAGATTTTTAGTTGCAATTTTTGTTGGTTTTAACTCTTAAACATTTGTGGGAATTCTTGCAAGTGGTGTGATCTTGAACAAGTAATTTCTTAAATCGTACCCTCGGGACCGGTTGGGGGGGAGGGCGGACGACGACCACCTGGCATTTTCTAAACTGAACTTGTGTGAACTCTAGAAGTCGTTTATTTTTTATTTCATTGAATTTATTACTGTACCAGGTGTTTGCTACCTTCAATGTCGTCAGAACTTCAAATCTCACAGGTTTTAGTTTGTTCAATAACTTGGAATCAAAATCAATTTTCTAGGGTCCTTTGCAAGATTGTTGGAAGAACCGGCCTTTTAAAAAGTGACATTAACTGGTGAAGAGGTATGAGTCTTCCAGTTCACGGGTCTCCGAAAGAAACGCTCAGAGTATCCGAAGTCGAAACAGACGGAAATGTCTAGATTAAAGATTTAAATCACATTGATAAATTGTTTACGTGATTTTTACGTTGAAAACAGGGAACCGAGCCTGTTCCAGAAAGTTTACAGCAGTGCATTTGTTGAAAACTCTCAGATCTTTGGCTGGACAAGTGAATTTTGGATAATGACAACGCATATTTCTCTCAGCGCGTTTGATAAAGCGACTGTGAGTCAAACGACAAATACCAGTGTTTGAACACCCAATGTACTGTCCTGATTTCTTTATGTGTGGCCTTTTCACGATCTCGGAACTAGAAGTCTCCTTGAAAGGGTCTCATATTGAATTACTTGAGAACATTCTGAGAAATGTGATGACATACTGAAAGGACTTTCGGAAAAGCATTTCCAGCAACGTCTTCAGGCACTGCAAAGGCGTCGGAATGCGCGTATAAAGTCAGAAGGCGAATACCGTGAATAAGACCACGCTTATTAACGGGCATTGCCAATACAGTTTTACAAGTCTAGTTTGGTTTGTCATGCCTCATACACGCGAGATAAAGCAGCATCCATTCTCTTATTACTGAATTATTGGTAACTGAACATGACTGTAGTTTTGACGTATGCCCCTTCTCATGTGGCCTGGAGATTCGCGTGTGTGTCAGGATGAAGAATTCCTCTTGCTCTGGACCGTGCTTCCTTTCAAGCTGCGGCAACATAAATTAACCCAATATAAAAGAAGTGAGTCAGACGCAGAGTCAAGTAAGGAGAAATGGAGGTCAAAATGATACGTGGGAGTACAACGCCACAGTTATACAGGTCCTACGAAAAGTATGGAACCAAATGCAAAATACTTTATTGGCATTTTATCAATATGCCCACTACTTATCTCAAGGTATGTTGCAGACGAAAGAATGACCTGTATCTCGTCTACGAATTTGGAGACTTCATTGCCTCATTGACAGTTTAAGAGTTGTCACACCATTTCGCTATGACAATTTAGCGAAATTATTCCAAGATACTATGACGACCTGAAGTAGTTTGTCTACCACAATTTTCGAACCACGTTGTGCACATCTGGACGTATTTCTACTTGACTGTTATTTCATTCGGCTTTGGTACCAGCCATCACGCCTAAAGAAGTTAATAATCTCAATACGTTCTTTTTATCTCAAAAGATGTCATAAATATAAAATATTAATGCTAGTATTGGCTTCAGATTTTTCGGATGTTTATGATGAAACTGAGCACCCACTCCAATCTCCGTCGTGTAATGTCACCAATAATTTGCGGGACCTAGAATCGTTCTGAAAACGAGCAGTTCCCAGACCAACGGATATATTTGTGTTTTATAACAGAATAAAATTTGCAAGCAAATATCTTCTTCCATTTCAGACAGATTTTTGTGTAACACAGGTATTCACTTGTTAGATAAAAATGTTGCACGCCATATATTGAATGCATGTATTTTTAAACCCCAACTAAAACATTCAAGCTACATGTGTACACTACACTTCTGCTGAGGGGTGTATACTTTCATGCTTTCTTTTTATCTTTATTTTTTGTCAGTAGTCCATTAACATATTCTGCTTTTATTTTGTTGACAGCTGAGCGTAATTCTTTCACATTTTTTAAGGGAGTGTTGCTTTTCATATAATTCCATGTAGTACTACATTACACTAGCAGAAGACAGGATAATACATATTCAATCAGACCGTTTTACGTAATATTTAGGACACGTTCACACAGCTAAGTTGCCCTTATTATCTTCGGTGTGTCTGTCCGTTCTCATGTATATTTAACTCGAGAACAGCTGAGAGGATATCAACGAAATCTGTGAGATTACAGGTCCTTATGGCGTCGGGTATGGAGATGGTTGGATGTCTTCTGGGGTGTATGCATCAACGTTTCAGAGCTTCTTACTACCTCCATTATCAGGGCGATGACTACACACCAGAACGTAGTCATCTTCGTTAATGAAATTTGACGCTGCGACATTTTTATAATTTTGTTTAAAATTGGACATCAGTAACTGAACCCTTACATGATAGATCTGATAGCATCTCTAGTGTAGCTCGCTGTATGTTTAGAGCAGCAAAAAATGCTTCGAATAAAAGTTTTAGTTGCAAATAGAACTCGTATTGCATGTCAAATACACATTTTCCGTAACGTGTTTCAGACATCAATTAAACAAAATTTATTTTGCTCCATGTTTTATCTCGAGCACCGTTGTAATGATTTCGATAATTTTACACAGCCTCTTCTTCTCGTCTGTTTTTCCTATTTTATCCCCATTTTTGTGGGAGCGCTTAACGTTGAAGATGACTCCTTGCAGTCTGGTAGGAGTTTACCGCCCTGATGATGGAGACAGCAAGGACGTCTGAAACGTCTGCAAGCAGAAATATTTTCTATTAATATGTTTTCTTTCAGTCCAGATTCCATTGTTGACATGTTTTACTGCATATATAAATATATGAACACATTTTGCCTCGAATTTAATGACCTCTTATACTACGAATTGAAATGAGATCTCTTTATCACAGTTATCGGAAAATTAATCTGAAAAAACCCTGTAATTCTTGAATATGATTTATTGGCTGTCTATTTATAAAATATTATTAATTATGAACTTCATTTAAATTTATGAAACACTCTTTGAATAAGAAAGATGTATGTAACATTTCAAAATTTGTGACAGTTTCTTGAGATAAGTGATGCAAAAGTAAAATAATTGCTTATATTTATGTAATTAAGTTAGGCATAAGGCTCAGAGGAACCATAAGGAGTTCGTTGTCCGCACTGTAATGTGTTCTAGCGCGGTACGGCACTAGAATTAACTTTCCGATATTCCTGTTTTATGTCCCCATCGTGATATTTGTTCTGAAGTTCCTTGCGCAACCACGCGTTCCACAACAAAGACTGGCTACGGGACGCTAAACATTGTTTGTTATTTCCATTGTGGGACGAAGCACAAGTTTCTCCGTCAGAACACAAACTTGTGTATCTCTGTGCAGCTAACACTGAACCCTACACACTGTAACAATGTTCTTTGTTCTTGGATCTCGCGATACACGTTTACATTATTCCAATAGCAGGAACGTAACAGGATAATCAGTAGTTACGCGGACCGAATAAAAATGTCAGACAATATGTTTTCTGACACTAACACATTCTAGAACAAATAAATAAATAAATCTACAAAACAATTACAGAGAAATTCCCCGCTTTTTATGAAATAGTGCTTGCAACATGCCGCCCCTGGGATCTGTCGTGAGCCAGTAGAATCCACTGCCCCTCTGTCTTAAATATAAATTTTAATTATGATTTCAAACTGGTCTTTTCCCCTTAGCTTTTTCGATCATCTTTAATGTATTTCTAGAGGCCCACTTACTTGAATCTCATCCTCAACAGTTCGACCACTCTTGCTTGACCAAGAGTTCCGATCACATTTCAGCTGCTCCACCATTTAGATAACCTGCTCGTAATTATTGCCTGCTGCTTCGCCTACACTTTTAGAGTCCTAACCACTCATGACACTTGTATCGGTAATATGTCGAGTGACTTTTGTCTTCACGAGATAAGTGTCAAAAGAAACACGGAGGGAAATGGTAGGCCTGTGTGAAACTTTGAGCCAGTCGCTGAAGGCTGGAGGAATGGCTTTACTTAGTGTGGAAAGTACAACCCCTATGCAGACCCTTAAGTGTTCGTGTATCTTACTTTCATTCCCATTCCTGTCGGATCCCCTCCTCTGCCTCTTACCTTATTAAATCTGTCCTTTAGACACACCTGTTCACCCTTTCATAATCACCATTCACTATCAGTGCGTCCCTCGGCCCATCATACAGTGCTGTCCGTAGAGATGAACACTTATTAGGGTCTAGAGCTGTTTCCCACCGTAATATGTTAATTACTATTTATCACAGCCCTACTTTTACTCATCGAAGAATTAGGTGCAACCGAATAATGCCCGTTTAACTATACAACTTAAATGTGGCGTAATTTTAAATTTACTTAACGTACTCACACATTTTGTTGCGTAGTTTTTGTTTAAACACGGCCGAGGTGTGAAATATGTAAACGATATGCCTTTTATTATTGTAGCGTATTTGCCGCTTGGTCTAGTAAACCATTCCTTGACGTAGCATTGCCCTGGTAAATGAAATAGCTGCAGTGGTGGCCTACAAGTTGGCCTGATTTAACTCTCTTTGACTTCTCTTTATAGAGCTTTGTGAAGGACTCTGTCTGCGTTCCTCCTGTGTCAAACTGCTGTGAAGCGCTGAAGATTCAAATAACCGAACCGACAAAACACGTAGCGAGGATGGATTTGGATAGAATTTGACCATCGTTGCGACTTAAATGAGCACGGATAAAGCGCTGTAAAGAACTCTGAAGATGTAAGCCTGCTGTGTCATTCGCAGGCCTATTTTTAAATTTCAGCATAAATTAATGACAGCCATGAATTTTAAAACTGATAACGACTAGAGTCTCTCATTGCCGGTAGAGTAAGTTAAGATCAGTGATAATAACATTTAGTCATCAGCTTCGTGAATTAGATTGAATATCGCATTGTTTAAACGATTTGCGTCAAAAATATTCAAATACGATTTTGTTAACAGAATTCGGATCGTCCCATTAATTTACTTCTTGAAACTGTGCATTCACATTTACTTTATCGCTTTGTAACAGGTGTATTTACCTAACTCTTTTCGATAATTGAGCCTCAGAACTTCTTTTTCTATGATATTTCAGCGTCCACTGCTCTGCGTCGTATCCTGGCAACGAAAATGAGAAGCCACAGTGTGCAATAGATTGCGTGCTATTATACGAAGACAGCGATTACCGCAGCATGGGGTTAAGGTGCATCATTTACTGAGCAGGTAAGAAGGAAGTAAGTGGTTCGAATCTCGGCCATGATACCAGATGTTCTTTTTGAGGGTTTTATGATGCTTCTCAGTTGTCTCAAAGCAAACATCGGGAAAATACCTTGACAGCTCCCTCCAAATCGGTACCCTTTTATAACCCATGGAAATCTTTCCATTTCAGTCTTCCCTGTGTAACGAATACAGTTCAGATAATGTCGTTGAATATATTAAGAATCAGTTCGTCATTTATAATGCCCCGGTCCTGTAACAATTGCCGGATTCATGTTAATTAACCATTTTAACCGAAGCTTGTATTAATAATGGCCGGTTTTAAGAAATTAATCCGTACCGTAAAGAAAAGCAACGTTTCACCATTATAAAGATTAACTAGTTTGTGGTGTTTAAGGAAATAATCCTTGTTTACAGTGAGAATCGTAAGAAACCTTTAAATACAAAACGAAGATTTACTGTTTGTTGAAGTAGGTGAGGCATATACGTTAACACTAAGCTTTGAAGGGTTAATTGTAACGACCTACTTTACTCCATGGAGTATAGTCATTCTTGAGACACTGGTCATTAGTTATAAGTCCCCGAATTGTTATTACTTTAAGTAGGATTTGCGGTTTTTACTGTCGTGAGTTCAAAGATGGCTGTCTTCTGGGTTGCAGCGCCTTGTTGTTTACCAACGTTTCAGAGGTCCTTGCTGCCTCCATCATCAGGGCGATGAGTTATCACACCACTGAAACGTTGGTAAACTTCTACCAGACTACACGGCGCTGCAACCCAGAAGACAGCCTATCTTTCATTACCTTGTGTACTGCATCTCACGACTGTGCCCTATTGCTTCGTGTCCACGCCCTCAGACGCTATTTCTCTGAGATCAGTTGTAATATTAATCTCCCATTACTCCGAGGTCTTCAGGTGTTTAAACCAAAGTCTTTTACTGTGAATTTAAAAAGAAGGCTGGAGATTTTGAAAAATTCTACAACCTATTTTAGATCTACATACTGACAATGTCTGCCTTGCAAATATTGATCCCTTCAACGTTTATAGCTGTAGGTCTATTTTGCCTGAAGGAAGCACTTTTAATTTCGTACAGGACGGGAGTGTGAGGTAAACCTCAGCCTTATAAATACGGCCCTGATTCAAAAAATTGAGAGAGGCCTGACAACATCACTTCTGCCGGTAGCGAATGCCGAATAACTCTGCCTCGGCAAAGCAGACGAAAATTAATTACTGGGAAGGTGTTGCTACCGCTAGCCTTTCATGCTCCAGCACCCACCTTAAATCCTACCCACGCAATTGCCAGTCTGTAACTGCGGTGCTTAGAGAAAGATGTTTTCGTTCCTTAAGGTGAGGTTGGCCGTTTGACATCAACAGGACTTACGTTGTAATGACGATACGATAATCTCTAGCAAAGAAAGTTACCAAGAAACAATGTCTTGTTTCAAGTTTTGGCATCTGTGGTCTTCTTAATTACTAAGTAATAAATAGTTTTGAGGCGGTCAAGGCCTGTAGGCTGTAGAACCCGTGATGATGATGATGATGAATAAATAGTTTACGCTGACGATTCTGTTTATAACTTTCTGTCTTAACGTGTTCGATTTAAGAAGTTGTACACGAAAATAGTTCAAAGGCGCTATGATTTTATGTTTTGAGATGGGAAGTTAGTCTTTCACTGAAGAGAGGAACACAAATTTAGAGTGTTTAAGAATGAAAGGCTGGGAGAATATTAACTCCTAAGAAATGGAAAGTAAGAGTAATCTATGTTAGCCGAGTATTCTTAGGTGATTTATTAGAGAAAAATTAGGCGGGAGGGACATGCGACACTCACTTTAGACGAGAAATAGACCTACACTGTACCTTTCTTTGTGGAAAAACTTCAAAGGATAACAGAACAGTTTAACGTGAAACCTCCGGTATCGAGTGTGAGTAGCGCGGAATGTTGAATATTATCCAGCGTTTCGGCAATCATAACAGTTACCATCTTCAGGGTGAATATGTAATGGTTGGCATTATTGGAAGCCTATATAGGGCAGGCAGCAGATAGAATGTTATATTTGATGATGCACCATTACATTCACGCTGAAGATGGCAGCTGCATTGTTTGTCGATGCGTTGGATAATTTTAACACTCGACGCGGCTCATCCGGAAAAGCTGAAGTTGACAGTGAACTCAACCGCGAAAACCTAAGGATATAGAGAATTTTAATTTGTTTATTGAACAAGAAGAACAATGATGCACTACGCGTAGCGAACAGTGGAACATTTTACATGGTGAACTTGGGCCCTTGTTGTGTTATTCTGCGGGCACTAGTAGCGGTTTCTGGGACTCAGTGAATTTCAAACAGTTGGGGAAACCGCTACTGCAGACATTAACCTATCCATATCAGTATTCGCCATATTGATTCACAACACACGGCTTCATGACATACACAGTGTTGTTGAGTTTCCCAAAGCGAACAGAAACAAGAATGGAAAGGTGTTCTCAAGCACATAGTGTCTGACTGACTGTTGGTTTTTTAACGACAGTTTTCAACTCCTAAGTCATATAGCGCCTTAGTCTGCTGCTGTAGTGGTACCACACATTTCTTCAGCGATCAATTGATATGCATACAGATGAGAGTACCTACTGTTTTTGTCTCAGACGTTGTATACATTCTTATCTCAATGCGTGCTGCATGTTTTACCCAGTCCATCCTTTTGCCTTGGTTGTGTTACTTGCCAGTAACAGTGGCCACGCGGTCTGGGACTTTGTGTAGGGAGAGCCCTTGCGACGGGCTGATCACTCGTCCAATTAGCCTTACCAAATGCATATATAGCTTAAGGAACCTCCCATATTTGAGGAGGTCTAGGTCTTTCAAGGACTGCAGAGCCACGGAGTAAGTAAATAAATTGTATCAGTTGAAGTTTCTAATTATGTAATTCTGTTTTCCTGCAAGTTCGTCTCCATAAATCCAAGTATTTCCTTCAGCACTATTTTATCAAACACACTTTATCTGTTTCAGTTGTTTAGTGCGAGAAACCAAGCTTACACAAAAATATGCACTGCATTCTAACGTAAAGAATACAATAATTATCTTAAGAGTCGTTGAGTAAAACGACTTATTTTATTAAAGATGGCGCTCTTCTGGGTCGTTCCGTGTGATTTGATAAAAGTTGGAACATCGGTAAACTTCTAACAGACGGCACGACGCAACAACCCAGAAGACAGTCGTCTTCGTACTCGACGCCGTGACTTGGACTTCTAATTTATTTCATTCATGTGACCAGCGGAGGACGGACTGCACGCTTTACTCTGTTTACGTTTCCTATGAGAGGACCAGCAGGACACAGTCGACGTTTTTGCAGTAACGTGTGCAAGTTTTCCGACAGCAACTGGCCGTGTTATTGCGTACGTGAGGCTACAGCCACTTTCGTTATTGATGTTGAGATGCGCGCGTCGTCCTCATTGGTCCGCGCGTTATTGAGAGGGTATTGGTCTCTACGACTACCACCAAGGACTGGCCATAAGTGGGGCAGAAACGGCCGTAAATTGATTCTGACAGGAGAATGGAGTGATTCGACTACCTAATTGTAAAACTTAGAAGTGAGCCGAAATATGAAAACATTGTGCTCATACCGACAAAATACGTATTATGTACATGGCGTGTTGTTTGTAAGTCAACGATTACAAACATGGCAACCGCGCGAACACTTTAGATTTTATTCAACAAAGTTGACATACTGATGAACTATTATTAAATGAAAATAAACCAGGTAGACTTTATCGTATTTATGAATTTTAGGTCTGTATGTAGAGCTTCTGTCAAATACGCAGTGCAAGGAGAAACAAAATGTTTATGTACGGGTACACAGTTAAAGATGATAAGTGGACGACATTTTTTAAGAAGTACTACATTGTATCTGAATCGAATTCACCCAGATGTGTCGTGCCACCATTATTTATTTAGGAAGAGGCTACATGAAAACACGCGAAGTTATAACATTTTATTCACTACTGAATTAGATTATTAATTTTAATTTAAATTTGTATAAATTGCTATACTTTTTCAGTTTAGATTCAGAATTAACTCCGAAATGATAGATCTCTTTAGACACATAACAGAGAAGAAAATACGGGTTACTGACCTCTTGCAAGGCCCGTGCCTACACAGCACAACACTGAAGCACGGAGATGCATATTAATTGTACCTGGTGCCGGTCCCGTGTTCGATCTGACGAGTCGGAGACTGCGCAGCCACTGCGGTCGGAAGATAAATTTTTCAAAGTAAAATATTAGAAGTGAGACAAATTCTTAGAAGTCTTATTTTCCGTTAATGGTCGTCTTTTTTCCGCCACTGTGGCGGTGACTACGAATTTTCTTTTTAAGATATCGTGTATACACACGTTTCAGTTAGAAAATTGGACAGAAAGAAGGTCTTTATGCAAATATGAAAATATTATTTCTTTTGTTTCTTTTGACTTACGCGAGTCGTAGTCATACTGAAGCCACACTGCATTCCTTCCAGTAGACACATCTGTCTGGATTGTCCCAAGGGTAACGTTCTGTGTTTGAACACTCACGTCAGCTAGAATATATCGATCGTGGTCTTCAGGGTTGTGACGCCGTGTGATCTTGTAGGTGGTTACCAACGCCCATCCAAAACGATATCTGTACGGCCATGAGGACCTCACATCTCAGCCAGAATACAGAAGATCGATACTGACCAAAATTAAATTTACCCGACAAGTTTTAATTTACTTGAGCTCCGTGAAGTTGTTCGTTAGATGAAACACAAGGGTCGGTCTGCAGAACATACACGAGGGTAAGGGTCGTACAGTGTACAATACAGTGCTTGAATGCTGTGTTGGTACGTACACGCAGAATTCAGTTTGAAATTGGTGCACACTAATATTTCATCTACACTTAGTTCGCACATGGTGCCAGAAACAGAATTGAGATATTCCTAATATAATAATACTGAAAGTAGTGTTTTTAATTCTGAGAATGTTAACCACTCTCTACTGTTTATTTTAGCCAGCACGTGTTAACGTTACAGTCGGCCTAATTCCGTGGGCAAAGTAAATAAACGAAGACAATTTGAAATTAAACTGTTGTACTGTGGATCAGAAATGAGCCGGGATAGCTCAGTCAGTATAGAGGGGGCAGAGGATTTTTCCTCTAGCCTCTGCGTCCAGACCGGCTCTGGGGCCCACCGAGCCTCCTCTACAATGGGTACCGGGGTCCTTTGCCGGGGGTAAAGCCGGCCGGGGCGTGATGCTGACCACTCACCCCCATCTAGTGCCGAGGTCAAGGAAGAAAGGAGCTATACCTCCACTCACCCCAAACGCCTACATGGCGTATAGTGGGACAAACTTTACTTTACTTTTACTGTGGATCAGAAACCGTCTTGAGAAGCCAATAGCCGTTGGCCTGGTTGTCAATAACTGTCCCACATTTTATAAAATCACGAGGGTTTTTGTCGTTTATATGTTTTAAGATGTCTTTCTGTTTCAAAGCTTTTAAACAATAATTTATATCTGAATTTATCATTTCTCCGTGAAACTATACGTGCTTTCAATATGATTTTCCTTCAATTCTACAGGATTTTGACTGCGGTAGTTTACACTTAAAATTATTCATTGCCAGGACTTTTTCCATCGTCTATTCTTTAAAAGCACGACGTTTCGGAGGCTGGTTCTGTCTCTGTCCCGTTTCGGAGGCTGGTTCTGTCTCCGTCTTCAGGTGAGAGGTACCTACTCTGTTGGGTCCCTTAGATAGAGACTAGCTCTAGAGCTAGTCTCTATCTAAGGGACCCAACAGAGTAGGTACCTCTCACCTGAAGACGGAGACAGAACCAGCCTCCGAAACGTCGTACGTTTAAAGAACAGACGATGGAAAAAGTCCTGGCAATGAATAATTTTAAATGATTTTCCTTGATTTGACAACCGTGATAATATTTGGTCAGAGTGAAAATTATAAAGCTCATTGCTATGAAGTTCTTGTCTAGTTTCCTGCCAGATATTTTTATCATCTCCTTAATCTGATTTCTTTCCTTAGAGTGAGAGGCCACGTTTTATATCTGTATATAAAGTACAATTATAATTTTTGGGGTTTTCTTTAAAAAGGGTATGGTAAAATAATTCCGCACTAATTAGCATTCTAAGAACATAGCTCTGCTTTGTGAAAGCAGTTTCTGCAGGTTATTGTTCCTCCAAAACATTTGAGCTTTGTCATATTTTCGAATGCTTTGCTAGCCATCTTGCTTTAAGTTGTGATTTTGTTCCGAATTCTGGTAATAGAACACAAGACTGCTCCAGAATGCAATAACAAGACTTCCGGAACCAAACTGCGCATCCTTCTGTGTCATTGTGATTTCGCGATGTTTCTGAATTGGGAACAGAGCTTGGCTTGTTTCAAGGTACCGTCCAGATATTCGTGTGGAGGAGCTGACGGGTCTACAAAGAAGTCTTTAGGCAAAATAGCAAAACGTCACTGTCTGCGCTCTTAACAGAGCTCTATAAACTACAAAGCAGGAGTTCCTAGCGACAACACTGTTTGCTGAAATAATCCTTTAGATATTCAAACAAAAGAAATCAGTAAGGTAAAAAGGAATTGGAATGCATGCGGCACTACTGAGGAATCAATCTTATTTTTCTACTCTTCAAAAATATTTTTACTTCAAAGCCGTCTTTTGAAGGTCTTATACTCATGGGTTCCGTTGTTGTTTAACGAAGTGCAAGTTTCGAGAGTCTGTCATCGTCAGTTTCGTTCATATGAGTTGAATTTTGTCTATATTCTTCCATCTGATGAGTAATTAGTTCCTTCTGCACACTTAATTTTTAATTTTGTCTGATTTAGTACATTCCTTTACACTTCTTAAAATTTAATTTAAGATGCTTCAATGTTGCTGCCATTTTTTCTCCTCAACCCACGTTTCACTTGTACACAATTCTGTGAAAAATGCCATCACGTTATAAAAAAATTAACCTTCTTTCTCTCTTTACTTTCTAGTGTTCTGTTTAATGTATTCCTTTATACAAATGCACTTTCTTTCTAATGTCATAGTAAGTCACTGGAAATTTGTTTCAGAAACTGGACGAATTAAAAGTGAGAATAGTTCTATGCTTGTCTTTTGCAAAACACTAAATTTTATACCCCAGTTCAGAGGTTACAGTTGTCCGTTATTGTTTTCATTCTTAATGAAGTTTATGAAAAACGAGCGTAGAAGATTTGTCTTATATGGTTTAAGCTTTAAGCAAGATTATCCTGATATAATAATCAATGTCCGTCCATTGCTGAAAGAATTGAAAGTAAGTTCTGACGGTGAGTACTCTTATAGTAAGAAATGTAAACGAATCTGTGGTGTGGTCTGAAGGAGTCTGCGTTTTGCGGGAGTTTGGAGTCTTATAAATATATTTTTTATATTGCGTATCTTGAATGCGATTTAAAAAGAAATTCTGCAGTAAATAATATTATTATTCAACATAAATAATTTTTCCCCCGTCAAATTTGACGAGTTATACTACACTAGTATGCGTAATGTTACTTCATGTATGTTCGTCACTGTACAGTGTATTAAAAATCTCGACCGAAGAACGGGTACATTCCTCGTTAATAACTTTCTTTAAAAGTTGTCGCTTTCAGGAATTGCTACCATTTTGAAGGACTCTGGTAACATCCTCATGTGTCATGTTGTTTATGGTTTACTGTGACAGATATTCTGTAGCTGGTTCCCGTCTTTAGGCGGCCGGTCGTAAATATGCCTCATTTTGCATTATTATTTTGTTTAAAATTTCCGGGGACGATTGGGATCGAACTCGGAACTAACCTTTGTGCCAATGTTCAGCTGCTAAGGGAGAGATTTAGATGCCTTTCGTGATGTAGGGTTATGTGAGGTTGGTGACTCGCATGCGCAGAAGAACATGTGCGCTTGCTTAGAAGGAAATGTGCAACATTAAGCTTTTCGTTGGCGGATTTAGTTGAAATTTGTTATGTTGGATTAGGTTGGGCTGGGTTAGGCGAGGTTAGTGTCGCGCATGCACAAACTTACATTTGGTGATGCGTAAGACGAAATACGCGAAGTTCAGCTGCTTAGGGGCAGAATAATTTGCATTTGGTTATGTTGGGCTAGGCTGGGGTAGATTTTCTGTGATTAATTATGCACATGCTCAAATGAACATTTTCGCCTGCGTAGAAGACAGCTACTCTGGGCAACATTTAGTCGAAATCGGTTACGTTGGGTTTGAAAATGTGAGGTTATTCAGCCAATTGTGGAGTGGACCATGTAAAATGTACAGCTGTTAAAGACCAGATTTAGTTTAGGTTAGGTTAAGTTGTGGTTAGTTGTGTTGGGTTGGTTTGTTAAGTTGGGTTAGGTTAGAAAATTGTTAGAGTGGGTTAGGCCAGTGAAGTTCGTGATGCGCGTACCCAGAAGTCATTGTGCAATCGTAAGTTGCTAAGGGACAGATTTACTTTAATTTGATTAATTTGGCTAAAATTATATTTTCAATCTTATACACCATGATAAAAGCCGCCCTTAGTACCACGCTTTGCACTCTGAACTTCTATTTGTATTAATGCAGGCAGTTATGTGAATACACTGTGAATTTTCACGAAAATGTAGGTTTCTGCTAGTCCGTGTTATTACTGTGTCTGAATCTCTAAATGCCTCAGTGACGTTACTTGTATCTCACAAGTTTTTCGGAGTAGAATATTCCGAGTATAAGCTGTAACTTAATGTAGGTCTAGTGAACTGAATTTTATACAAAGAAATATGGGAATGATGTTTCGGTTGCATCTTCTTACAGACAGACGACTGATAGGAGTTCAAAGCTGCAGGTTGGGAATGTGGATTGTGAAGTCGTAAAGTTGCTCCATTCTGCTGTAAACGCTTGCTTATGACGTGACTTAAAGATTTAGATTTTATCTCCTTAGTCGAAATCAACCTGTTTCCAGTACGTTGATTTGCAAGAGGAAAAGCGGTTGTGCTGTGTTGTAGATTCAGAATGCCAATCTTGAAAACTAGCGAGACATGAAGACACGTTGTGTTACTTCTGTGGCGGGAATTATGTACGTTTGGTACGCATGGTTTGACGTAATGTAAATCTGGAT